>VZSE01015292.1:1370408-1386701 GCA_013398275.1 Promerops cafer
GGTTTCAAACCATTACACCGAAAATTTGCAAACAATTAAAAAAAAAAAAAAAAAAAAGCCCAACACACAACCCCATCAGGCACAAATGAAAAATTATTACTTTTCTCCTTTTATCTTTTTTCTAAGGGGTTTTTGTTGCTTTGTTTTAACTTAGCAGATGTAATCCTGTCAAGTTTCTTCCTCAGCCTCTAAAGGCAAAAAAGGTAAATTGAGTATTTAGGAAGGTTTTATATTTTGCATAGTGTGAATATTTTATCTTTTTTGCTGCTATTTTTTTTAATACAAGAGCTTGTATTCCTGAAGGGTATCCATATTTCCCCAGTGAAAGTCTTCAGAGGACACCTATATTTCTGCTTTAGAACATGCTAAAAAAGGTGCCTAAATCTTGGTAGCACCAAGTAGCACAGTACAACAGACAGAGCAGCCACTCCACAACTGGCCAGGCAGGACATCTGATCCCAGGACTATTCCTTGAAAATTCCACTAAACACAGGCAAAAAAACCCAGGACATGCTGGCAGCCCAGTTTTGTTCAGCAGTCCAGCAACACCTCGGGTTTACTGATCTGAATTGGGCAGAAAACAGACTTGAATGTTTGTTGTAACTACTGGAGACCAACAGGAGTGAGACAAAGGGGCTGTTCCCTGTCGTACCATGGGGAATGAGAGGAAAATGGGATTTCAGCTGATATAAAAGTGCTGACACAAGTGACAGTGACTAAAACAGTTATGAACACACTGTTGTTGGGAGGGACAGGTGGAAGGTTTTGTCAGAAAAGCAAGAACGCTTCTCAAACATTTTTTTACCACAAAAAGTCAAAGACAAAACAGTTTTAGAAAGGAACTTGAAAACTTCAAGGAATCTTTATGACTTGGCTGCTCCATGATAATCAGGGACTGACACTTGATAAATGTGTATCTTCAAGTATGTTGGGAAGAGACAGCGAGGTTGAAGATCTTGTGCTTGGACAGAAGGCATGGGGGTGCACTCTGGGGTGCAGGGGTTTACCTGTCCATCTTTTCACACCTGCAGATGAGCCCCAGGTCAAGCAGGATTTGTGTTGCCTTTGGTGTTGTGCTGGCAATGAAAGGCAGAGCAGCTGCGTGCACAGGGAGAGGGGAGGGAAAGAGGGGAGGCTCTGGGTGGTGCCCCCGTTGCTGTTGACAGCAGGGTGCCCCTGGCAGTCATTTGCCTCCTTGCCCAGGGCTGAGCTGAACGTCAAACCAGCACAACTCAGTGTCAGTAAAACCAGCAGGACTGGACTGGAGGGCTTCAGACTGCTGATCCCAAACTTTGACACAGGCTGATAAAGGAGTTAAACAGTGAATCACCCAACAGTGAGTGAAAAACAATCCTCAGTTCTGTGTCTGTGTGGTAAAACTCTCAGATGTTGCCATTATTACACAGCAGTACAGCCTGACTTGGCACTGAGTGGGGTCTGGCTACTGGCCACAGGAGAAACTTAAATTCTTCCATGTATACACTAACACCTGAGGTCAGCTCCAGGAAAAAATTGCTGGAGAAATATCCATGTACTCAGCTGATACAGAAAAGTGAATGTCTGGAGAGACAAGAAATCTGCCTGCCAGCAGGGTTCCATTCATGCAGACCGAGTGCCATTGCACAACCTGCTGTAGTTTGCAAGCTGGCATTGCTTAAATCAATTGGGTAAAACTGGTTGTTTTCCTGGCATTGTAAACTTTTTTGTGTGTGGATAGAAGTAAAAGAAAAGAACCACAATTTTTTCTATTACTCTTTCTCTAAACTCTTAATATTTGTGTTCTTTTTGCTCAGTGAAGACCCTTTTTGCCCAGTTAAACACCATGCATTATTAATGAGTGCTATCAGCTTAATCTTTATTATCATTCATATTTTTAAAAAAATTAGTTACTAATTTCTTGACTCAGTTTGAAAAGCATAGTAACAAAATACCCATCCTGCAGCAGTAACTCTCACAGGTGTATGTGTTGCTCATTTTTGTCTCAATATGACATGGACAACTATTTCATGACCCTGTAGCTGCTGTATTTCCAAGTCACCATTTCTCCATGGTGTTGGTGACTGTGCTGCAGGTGAAGTAGCACCTGGAATGTCTAAATGCACCTAATCCTCCTCTGAGGACTAATCCCCATGAAGAACCATTGTGTAATAGGGATATTGGTTATCACAAGTAGCAATATTTATTTTATAGGTATGAACTCCTAAGTCTAAATGTACAGAAATCATGGTTGCCTACACCTCTTTCATCTGATCATTTCCAGCATGGTACTTAAGATGACTGTTTCTTCCCAAAGATCACAGCTTTGTGAATTGGCAGAATCTTTTAAAGCCACTATTGAAAATCTGGGGGTAAAAATTGAATATAGAAAAATATTCAAAAAAACACATTCTTTTAAACTGGACAGCCAACTACCACCCTCCTATCAACATTGCATAACAGCTACTAAGATTCATCTGGCAGTTTTTTCTGTTTGTTGAGCCAGCAAGAGCTACCACCCAAAGAGGAGTATAACCCTCACAAACTGGTCAGGCCGTACCAAGAGAAAAAAAACTTAAAGACAAAAATGTGCTTGAACAGCAAAAGGGAGAGACAAAGCTTCATTAGAAGCAAACATGAGTCTCCTTGCCAAAAAAAGTCAGTTCAAGGAAAATTAAAACAGAAGGCAAAAGTAATGGATCCCATAGGGAAAAGACTCAAGGGCTGCTGAGAAAATGCTAAGGCAGCCACAAAACTGAAAAGGTTCAGCTGGTTGCAGACACAACCTCAGTTTCACTAAGAATTGAATTTTTCCTTTAAAGTACTTGGGTTCTTTCCACAGCCCAACAGCAGGGCTGGACAGGCAGACACTCACCCAAAGGAGAAAGGAAAGAAAAAACAAAATGAAAAAGTCCAGACTCAAACCATCTTCCACTAAAATCCCATAGAGCTTTTTTCCAAATGTAGTTTTAATGTGTGTTAGGTAAGGCTCTAAATGATGAATCATCACACAGTTTGATACAGGGCTTTATTTGGTTTGGGTTTTTAGTATTAATTCACCATAAGCAGGTATGGTGAGGGGTTGTTCTATCAACTAATTTACAAGGACAGCCTAAAATCCAAGAAAAATCTTGGGCATCAGAGAGAAAAAGCAGATGAGTCCAGCTTTGCTCCTGAAGTATCAGGTGATGGGGTGGGAATGAAGAGCTCCAGTTCCTCTTCCTTGCCCAAATCTTCCTTTTGCTGACAGTAGAAAGGTTAAAAAGTGGAGGATGTTATGGTGCCTCTGCCACAAGAGAGATGGTGTGCAGGAGGAATGGGAAGGGTCTTTCCAAGTCCTATAGACTGCAGGATTAATGAGCTGTAGTTTTTTCAGGCATATCACATCACAAACATGAATAATTACCATTATGACACACTTAGAAGCAATGTAGCTTTCAGAGGAACAGTTGCTCCAACTCGAAAAGGCAGCAAGGTTCAGTGGTTTGTACGTGCACAAACTACAGATGTATTCATTTTTCCATCTGTTTCTTATTTGTCACAGAAAAACAGATAACTCAGAACTACTGACAGTAGTTAGAAATGTTCTAAAGCCCACCAAGTACACTGACTTTAATGTGTTTTGCAGAGAAAGAGAATAGAATTTGACAGGGTCATTGATCACTTGAACCAACACAGATCAATGTCAAAACCCATAAAAGGAAGCATCAGTAACTATAAATAGAGAAGCACAGCATTCCCATCACTGTGACCCCAGGCCAGCACCAGTCACCACTAAACCCATGGTCCACACCATTCAGACAACTCAATTATGTATTTCTTTTTATTTTCCCCATAAGTTTCTATGTAGTTGTGCTTTTTCCTAACATGTTGTCGAGGAAACCCTACACTCCTGTAGCTTAGTATGCAGCTCTTTATTGCTATTGGCACACCAAAATTTAGGATTTTGAACCAACTGATGCACTGTCCTTCCCATTATGAAGGGATCTTCACTTATACCATAAGCTTCATAGAGTTAAAATGAGACCTTTTTTCAAAGTTCAGCTCTTCCAAAATGCCTGGGAGAAACTTGCCAATCAGCTCTTCTGTTTATTATTTTAGTAATCATTTTACATATCAATATTCTATTATGCTATATGCTATCCACTGAAAAATAGCCCTGTACCTGACTCGTGTCTTCTTATTTAGCTCTGTCTCAATTCCACTCTTAAGCTATCTTTGAACAATGTTGAGTTCCTCTGACAAACAATATTTTGTGAATTTTGTGAGAGCTGCCAGCTAGATTTCAAGTGATAACAATTAAGTTGCAGTTGCACACTGCTTGTATCTGTGTCGTACTTTTATCTAACAGTTGCACAGACTTTCACTGGGAGAAGAGGTTCTATACATAAATATAGACATGAACACTGAATTTAGGGTGCACTGCAGGGAACAGGAGCTCTTCAACCCCTGGGGGTGCCACGGTGGTGTCCCCTGTGCCCACGCCGAGCTCATGAGGAGCACAGGAGTCACATCCACACTGCAAAGCACCAGGGCAGGCTCAGATCTGGCACTTTGGGGGTGCTCACCCTGGGGTCTGAGCAGCTCTTCCACGTTCCACACAACACTCACCTGTTCCAGGAGTGCCCCAGGAGGGTTCCAGTTCCCATCACGTGCTTTAAGGCTGCAGTTCTTACCCTGAGTGCCTCATGCATGGACAACTGCAGGATCAAGACAGGGAATGGTCATGTGAAAGAGCACTCCTGGCAGCCTGAAGTCTGTGATTGCACTGGACTGATTTCAGTTGTCTGTCATGGTGAGAGGTATTTCTGTTCTCTCTCCTTTGGGTCTCATGGAGCTTTGCTTTTATCTGTCGTCAAGGAAACACCAGGGTTTTTTCCCCCTTGCTCATTAATGTCTGCATTTTTGTTTCCATAGCTACAAAGGAACCTTAGTGTTTTAAAATAGCAGTAATTGGATTACCATGACTTTTTCAAATTTATTGACACCATTAATGGCTCCGATTTTCAAAAGCAGACACCGAAATTGTATCAGCAGTTTTTCAGCTATTAACATGTTATCTCCTTGTCCTGAAATCCTGGGTACATGCTCAGAAAAGTCTTCAGCATCCAGACACTCACTGCAGCCACTCAGGCTCCATACGTGATGCTCTAAGTTACTGAAAATAGTAATAGTAATGCTCTTTACTTGGATTAGTTTCAATTTCTGATGGTCTCCTGCAAAGGAGTGCACAGGTTCTGTTGTGAATCTGCTCGGTATTAGCATTTTACAGATCCTCTGTGATTTGACCCCAGTAGAATAATCTGGAAGAATTTTTACAGCCAAGGATCTAGGCAACTCAGGATGCAGGAACTTGGGAAAAGCACGAACAATCGAGAGTACCAGCATTGTTAACAACTGGTATTACTTAGCAGGGACATAATTCATGTTTTAAGACAAAAAGTGACACTCCTACACTGTCTGTGGCTCTACACACTCTCCTACCACCCTGAAATTGTTCCTGTGCTGCCTTCTAGCACTTTTCATTTACTTGTTACCATTGCCTATTTGAGGTGCTCACAAAGCACCATAAGAGCATATTCTGCACCCCTACCCTTTCTTTCCTGCCCCTCCTGCCCTCAGCTGAGGACAGAAAGCAGCTGAATTCACTGCCTGGATGTCCCAGCATCAGTGTCACCACTCCTTGTGCTGAGCCCCAGCCAGAGACACACAGCAGTGCCACACTGGAACTGGAATAAAATTAACCAACAATTTAAAAAGTTGGACAGACAGAATGTCCAGATACCACCTCTTGTTTTAGAAAAACCAGCCTAAAATCTAGGCATAGCAAAAAGGTGACAAGTGGCTAAACACAAAGAAGTGTGAACAAGGAAGTCTCTTTAATCGAAAATATTAGTTCCTATTTTTCATAATGGATTTCTGTGCATCCTCAAGGCTCAGGCATTCCATTACCATAGAAACAGTATCCTGTGTCTCTGAGGACCTGCTGTAGCTGTGTGCTGTTATGGAAACAGTCATCTGAACAGCTCAACTCATGTCTGTATTTCAGTGACTGTGTTTGTAAAGATCCATTGCTAAATTATCCTTTCAGGATTCATTTTAATAAAAAACTAAGTCCCTGAAGTACATGGCAATTTAATAAAATCCTCAAGGCTTTTCCAAATTAAAAATACAGCAATGGGAAAAAAATTTACAGAATTACCTTCCCCTTTCAATAATTACCAACATCTCCTAATCCCTACCATCAGCAAAGGTTTGGGGAAAAGATGGGTCTGTCCTCCCCAACAATCATTAATAAAACTACTTCAGGAAAGCAAATTTTGATGTCATGTTCTGTGCATGGACTCCTTCACACACCCATCCTATGTGCCAGCACATGGAAATGAAATTCAAAACATAAGAAGGTACAGGGAGAAAATGTGGCTCACATGTCTGAACTGGGAATTCTCACCTTTTTATTCCAGGTGAACTGTTCTTTGTCTCAGAAAAGCCATCCAAGACACATTTCGGAAAAGATAACATGTGAGTTGGGAGCTCAACTCCCACTAATTTTTTCCTGGGAATTGAGTCCTTAGCTGATCCTAGAAAATCTCCTCAACATTTTCATATTTGTAACGTCTGAGATACTACTCCTTTCATATTTCACTAGAGTTCTGTGGGCATGAGTATTTTTTATTTTCTTGAATAAAGCCATCAAGAATCAGGAACTCAACTAAAAGGTGCTCTTTGGGTTAAAAGTCAACTGTAAAGAGCTTCCTGCCTAATTACATAGATTTTTTTTCTGTGTAGTTACTGCAACTTAGGACTGTAAATTCACACTTTTTATCTTTATTTTTTTTTCTTTAATCAAAATCATCCACACCAAGAAGGTCCTTTCCAATCCATACCATCCTAAGAAGGTTATATCCTATCTCTTTATTCCTACACCAAATACTGGTTATTATGGCTTGTAAAGGGAACATTTCCTAACACTGAATATCTGAATATCTCTGATTACAATAGCATTTTATAATGTATAAAGAAATTACCCAAACATAATGAATTTGTGAGTATAATTCAAATACCTCCACTGAACTTCAGAGAAGCAGGGAAACAAAAGCTACTCAGAAATGTGTCAATTTTGAAACCCAGGTCTTTTCCCCTCTTGAGAAAGATGTACTGATACTTCAGCAGTATCATCATCATCATCATTATCATCATCATCTATTTTTTTTTCCTTTAAAAAAATTAACAGCCTCTTTTATCAGCAAGGATTAAGATATGTAACACTCTGAAACATACATTTGTAAAGGGAGCAACATTTATTTTGGAGTAAGCAAACTAAATAAGTTTTAGTTGTTGCTGATACAGGGTTGTCTCCAAGCTTTGTGATTAATGAAGCTTTGTGGAGGCTTTTTATTAATATCATGATTTTCCTTAGAAGTCTCCTTGCCTGCTGCTCCCCTCACTGATGGATCTGGCAGCACCAATCCCTGTGTGGGTCCCTCTGCTCAGGAGTGTCCAGCTGGTCACACAGTATTTGTTTTTCCTGTTCCTATGCTACTCATCCCACAGCACATTTGGGAGCTCCTGGATTTGAAGACACATAGAATGCACATCTTGATTAAAAAGAAGAGCTATGCTTTTAAAGACCTTTATTTTTAATAATTACTGCTTTACAGTATTTTTCAGAGAGCTCCTGGATACTCGGAATTTTTCATCAGTAGAATGTGTATATAAAAATTCCTCTTACTTCTGAGCATGAAAACCAAACACTGGCACTAAGAAGCTTAAACTCCATTTTTGCCATCTTATTAATCATGAACCTGCTGGATATCCTATTGAATCAGTGCACTAGAAGTGGTATAAACATTATTTACTTGTGCAGCAACTTGGAAGTGGTTCCTAAATTACTCAGTTTAGAGAAAAAAATAATTGAGGCAGCTAGGTAGAAAATGCTTTAATGTACACTGTGCAAGACCTAGATATGAAAAATTGCATTTTAAATGGTTTTGTGAGAAGAGTAGTCAATGCTAAAACTACTTATTCCTTTTTAAAATATTTTTAACTTCAGTTTGTAGCTGTCTGTTAACATTTTGGACTCTGTACTCATGTAACAGAGAACATATATACATCCTCAGGAGATGGATTAATCCGAGCTGACTTAATCATATTGGGATAAATTTGATGATTTCTCAGTGCATGGAATTTAACTTTTTCTTTTTTTATTTATACACGTGGCTTATTCCTTGTATTATTGCTGAAACACTAAGTTGCAGACAGCTTCATTTCAGCAGCAGGTTAAGTCTAGGCAGGGCAATGGTGAAAAAGCTGTTTTCTTCCAAAGGGAAGAAATTAATCACTAATTAATCACCACTAATGAAGCTGTGCTAATTAACAGTAATGGGGGTGGTGGAAGGCCTGGAAGAGTCCGAGGGCTGAGTCCAGGCTGTGAGGATTTTACTTGCTGTCCTTCCCAAGTGCAACACACCCAGGGCTGGCCTGCAAATGGATTTTTAACAGCTCAGATGTTCTTATAATATTTACTAAATTCTTAGATCCTCTTCAAGTTGTTGCATATGTTTGAGTCAAATTTTCTTGGTCTGTGTGTAGCAGGTTTGTACAGGCCTGTTAAATGTGTTTGGCTTTGGATCAGGACAGAACGTAGTGCAGTTCTTTTGCAGGATTTCCAAGATTATAAGTATTCCCACATATTCCTCTCACTTTCCTTAAGTGCTCTAATGTTTCACAGCTAAGTACATAAAAAAGCCCCCGTGGCCTGGGGTGTCAGACAGTGGTTACAGAAAATGCAGATTCAGGCATTTTATCAAGCTGGACTCTGACAGTTTTGATCACACCATCTCGTGGCCTTTGATTTTGATTTTTCCTAAATGGAATCTATGATTTTTACATTAGTGAAAATTTTATGGAGTCTGCTTACTTTACAGTTTAATATGTTATGAGAGCAAACCATGAAAGAAAATACTTTTGTCCCAACTGTGCATGAAGCATATTCCGTTACTTTATGTGCATGGAAGATCCTTGCATTATGCTTCCATCTTAAACTCTCCTATTTGATTAATATTTTTATTTCTTTTTCTTTATAGTTTATCCCTTAGTTTGGATGACATGAACTCATGAGAACCCCTCAGAAGGCTGTTTGGAAAAGAGAAGTATTTTCAGTGAAGGTACAAACAGGAAACTGGCCAGATAGGATATTAAAAATATAAAACTGTCAAAGCGCCTCATCCCCAGAAGGACAAGGATCATTTTCAGGTGCAGTTCTTTTCTTCCATGCTTGTTCTTTCCCTGTGAGTTGTCAGTCCTGTCCAAACACCAACATTTCTTCCCAGCTTGGGGTTGGGAATTGCCATTGTCAGGCCCAGATGAGAGGCTGGGACTGAGCCTCAAGCTGCTGCTCCTATGAAAGATCTGAGGACTGCAGTCCCAGAGAGGAGGTTTTGTGTTCTCAGTTCCTGAGACTGGATCCTCCCCCTGCAAAGAAGTAACAAAGACAATCCCAGCACTAAGGACAGCAGAAATACTCTTAAATCCAGGACCCACCTGTTCTCTAGCCCACAAAACTTTGAAGAAAAACGATTTAATGGCTTGCTTACAGCAGAGCTGTGTGGTCAGCCACGGGCACATGAAAGCCTATGTGCCTCAGGACTGTTTGGTTTAAAATTGATCTATCATTGTCTTGGTGACATTTAAGATGTCAGCAGTGATGACTAAGTGGCCACTTCCATGCAGTACTTTGTGTATGACAAGTGACAACTTTAGTTTCCAGGTTGTGGTTTCTTTAAAGCATGTCCAAAGATGGAGCATAAGATTTCTGAAACAAAGTTTGATAGAAATGTTGGACAAGGGAGCAAGGTCTGAAGACCGTGAGTTATGTTTGTGATTTAATACATAATTCTGACCATGGCCTGTTGTCACTGGTTCTTCAGGCTTTGCACTGAAAGTTGCACCTAACAAATGTTTGAGAGCACAGTGTTTTTATAAGAGCTGTTGTCATCTTTTGAATTACACAAGAATCACTGGGGGAGAAACATGATTATCTCCAAACAACACAAAATCATCAGCATTTTCAAAGTACTATAAAATTTGTGGTTTTGTCTTTAATTGTGCTGTTACTGTGCTTGCTCATGAGTTGTGGGTGACAACGTGATTATCATCTGCCTACTTGATCAC
Organism: Promerops cafer; assembly: GCA_013398275.1. Classification (NCBI taxonomy): domain Eukaryota; kingdom Metazoa; phylum Chordata; class Aves; order Passeriformes; family Nectariniidae; genus Promerops; species Promerops cafer. Next base: position 1,380,558 of record VZSE01015292.1, read on the forward strand.
ATGCACATTTGTGATGCTTGCAGGAGCAAACATTATTGGCTGGGATCTGTCACATTCTCAGAGTTTCAGAGACTGTTTCCCAGACAACAGCACAGTCCCCTTCATCCACGAGCCGTGCACCACCGTGGACCTGTGCTCAGTCTAACACCTGGTGGCAGCTGCTGCTCCCACTCCTGACACAGACAAGGTGTTTGTAGAGCCATAATCCAGGTGCCTGAACTCTGCAAGTCAAGGAAACTGCACAACCTAAATTAAAAAGTCAAAATGAGTCAAGCAGCACCTACCTTGTTACAAATTCTGAGTCAGTTTTTAAATTGAAACCAGATCATTCCTTTCCAAAAGCCATTTAAGGGCCGTGTACTACCTGTTTAAGACCTCTGCTGCCAAACACAAAGCCAAGCACAGCTGTGTAAGGTGGTAAATCATTTCTCTGTAGTAATTTGAGTGTGTTAAAACAAAGGAGCCCAGAGGGCAGGTGGAAGAGTGAGTGTCAGAGGCAGCTCAGGCCAGCTGGGTGGGATCCTGTGTGCAGGGCGTTTACATTTTGGATGTAGTCAGGTGGGGGAAGAAGCTGATAAGAAAAATAATTATTTGCATTCAAATTATATAAACAGTGCCAGAGCCTGGTTAGTGTAGGCAGTGTTAGACAGAGTGTTTCCCAACTGCAGGAGATGTATCACATGCTGGGTAAGGAAGGTATATGAGGCAACAGCACTCAGAAGGTGTGCAGCTCTAAGCCTCTTGGCACGTTTTATGGCAAAAAGAATAAAATAAAAAGGATCAGAAAATCAAATGTTTGTCCCAGATCATTCTATTTAAAATGCACATTTTTAATATGACCTAACTTAAACTCTGTGTTGCAAAGCAAAGATAATGTCTGGGTTTGAATTTATCAGGGGAGGGGGTCAGGATATTGGTGGGATTTGGGCAGGGTTCTTCAAGGTGTGCAGGGGTATTTGGGGAAGGGGGAGATGTTAAATGGCAGGCAACAAAATCTGTCTCCCCTTGATGTACTCAGCTCCAGTCAGTAAAACTGAGCAGCTGTAGCAGCAGTGTAGCAGTATCACCAATCAGCAGTTCAGATCCCAAGCTGTCCTTCCACATCAGGTGGCCACAGGTTTCTGAAGATCTTATCACTATTTTTTTTGTTTTTCACTTGTTAAGAATGACTTCAAATGTGAGTGGAATATTGAATGATTTTGCCTATTGATCCTGTGACACTTGGTCTGAATATCCTGTAGGTTTGCAGAGGGGCTCTCTGGGGTGTGCCATTCCCTCTGTGGGTACCATGGGAGACCCACAGTAGGATCTGATGGGAGATTTACCCCCTTCTATACCACTACTGCAACTCTGCCTTTCAGAGCTGCTCCAAGAAAAAGCAAATCCATGGTCAAGATGAAGAGGCCATTCTCTCTCCAACCAAAGAATGCTTTAAATTTTTTAAACATATCCCTCACCTCCTGTTGAGAGCTTCCTCAGCTGCATTATGTGAATGATGTCCTTGGCTTTCCTCACTGCTTCCATAAAGTACCAAAGGCTCTTATCTGACACTGAGTGCACAGGTTTACAGCAGGACATTTGCACTCTGAATTGTTCTCAGGTTTCCTGGACATCTCCATTACCTGGGACCAGCTTGATTGAAATCACATCCTGGAGAGTTGTGCAGTGTAATTGTAGCTGTGGTGACCAATATCTGCAAAGGGAAGAAAAGCTACTTCATCACAGATGAGGACTTGTGCAAATTGAAATCTAAAAGGCTGTTCTCACAGGGAGTGGAATGCACAGACAACACATGTGAGCCAGCCCCCTCTCGTGGTTTTTCCACACAGAAGGCAGGAATTGACTCAAGCTGATTTCTTAGTAATTATATGAACACCTGTATCTCTTCTGTGAAAGCTGATGTGGTTACTGGCATTTCATCTCTTCTTAGGGAGTGATAGGTATTAGTCTGAGGGTAGAAAATGATAATCTGTAAAAAATTTTGTTTGCATTTCCTAGGCAACTTGACGGCTATTTCTGGTAGAATATGAAGGACTAAGGGAAGGGGATTTGTTGGCTATTTCTGTAAGCTGTTTTTTTCTTCAAACTGAGGGAGAAAGTAAATACTACAGGATAGAAAACAAAACTCTCCTGGTCAACTGATAAAGAGCAGAAACAAATACAGGCATTTGGTTGTCTTACACTGCTCTGTGTTACAACTGAGTTGAACTAAATTGCACGATACAAGCAGCAAGTCAGTGTTTGTCAGCAGGTGAAGACAAATGCACTGAACTGAGAGAACTGCTGCAGGTCTGGCTAAAGCCAAGCTGGTTCCAGTGGGCATTTTGGGGGTGCACAGCATTGTTTTAATCAGCCCTGATCTGTTGTTCTTGCTCTGCAGCACTAGCGTGGCCTTCCTGTCACTTTTCCATCTCATTTACGGCTCACTGTGCAAACAGAAATTTAGGTGCCTTGTTCCCTCACAGTGCTCATCCTGGGCACGTGAAGAGCTGTCCCAGGGCAACATGAGCAGCATGACAGAAATAACTGTCCTCAGGTGGCACCAGGGCCAGCTCACACAGCTGACACAGCCTGGGCAGAGCTGCAGAGCAGTTGCACAGGGGCACCTTGGCAGTGCCCTGCTGGAGGCTGTGAGGTTTATGGAGCTCAGGGCTCTCGAGTGCTGTTTGCTGCATTCTGGCCCTTTCCCTCTGCCCTGGGTCAAATGAGGGCTACAGGCCTCAGTGATGAGGAATTTGGGACAACATCTGTTCTGAAGAAGGAAGGTGAAGGGCTTTGGGGTGGGAGGCCAGTTTGCTGCAGTGCTGGGGAGCACTGTTAGGACTCAACATCAGCAGTGAAACTGTTAATGCCACGCAGAGGAGGTAAAACTGGTAAAGAATGCTGGTTACTTCAATAAAAACACATTTTCAATATTGAAGGGGAAATGTTTTTATTCCATTTATGTTTCTCTGAAGAGACAAAGAGATGCAGCAAAGCAAGTTAATGTTAATCCCTGCTACAGTGTGAGCTCTGTTCTGACCTAATAAATGTCTCATCATGGAAACTCATTTGCGCCTAACACCACTTTTCCAGAATGTTCTGTAGTGGTGGCATTTCCCCATTGGTGTCTTCTTTAGATATTAATCAGAAATCTGGAAGGATCAATTAAAAATTACTTGAACAAATCTTCTATTAAAGTATGGGCAAAGCTGGAGGAGTTGGTACCATCCTGCACTGAGGTATTGCTGTGCTTTCTTTCTGTCAATAAAGGTATTTGTTTATTAAAAGCACCATTTGATGTGACCTTGTCACACAGGGATGCATTATGGCTTGCCAGGCATTCATGAGCCAATTCTGGAAGCACTGAAAAGGAGCTTTGCTATCCAACAAAGTTTTCTCTAAGAAGTACATTCAGGAAAATACAGCCAAGCACGAGGAGGCTGAGATACTGAATTGACAGCTGATGAAAGAGTGTTTATGGATGGGCAGCCATGAAGAATTGTATAATGGAAGTCACTGAAGAGGCATGTCTGGGAAAGAAAACACTGACAGTTTTCTATCATTACAACTGCCAGATTGACAGAGGGAGTGGGAACTTGTTTTTCCAGCTCAAGAGAAGAGCAAGACTTGAATGGTTTTCATTAATATGGCCTGTGAATACCAATCTTTCACTCCAATAAAACTTGGATTTCAGATCAAGGAACTTGTGCAGTGTTACTGCAGCATAGCCATATTTCAGAATATGATGGAGGGAAATGACACCACAAAATACAATTTTCTTGAGTGTGAGAAACAGCAAACACCTCAGCTGCCATGAGAAAAGTGCAGAGTTGTGATACCTGAAGCAGGGAAGCAACCAGAGCCTGTGACAGGGAGTACAGCAGGTGAGTGCAGCACTTTCCCCACTCACCCCTCTCTGTGTCAGTCCCCTGCAGTGTCACCTCTGCACAGTTCAGTTCTGGTGACCCATGATGAATGGCACTCCAAGCTTGCATTCATTTCCCTCAGAAGTGCAGCTTGAGTCACTGCCACTGTCACCAAACCCTTTTCAGGGTGGAATTCAGTGACATTTCGTGCTGCAGAGTGGCCTGGTTGATCTCTGGAGCAGGGCTCTGAACCAGGCTGGTGTTTGCTTTCCTAACAGAAACACAATACCTGTATTTTTACATACTAGTGTAGGTCTGATTGGGTTTGACAATCTGGGCTTTTGGGACCCACTGTGGAGAGCAGGAATGATCTGGATGGAATGCTGGAGATAAAGAGACTTTGGGGTTGTGAGTGATTTCCTGATATTTATGCTTTGTGGTCAAAATTATGAGGTTTTTATGCGGTTGCTTAATGGGGACAAGTCACATCTCCCTGCTGGCAAATATGGGTCTGGCAATACAAAATCTTCATGGCCTGATTGAGCAGATCAATTGTTCAGGACCCCAGAGCACGTTCCCACAGAATTTCTAGGGCAATTTCCAGTATTTCTTAGCCATGACAAGGGGATTGCTCTGCCAAAATCTGAAACATAGAATCACAAGGCCCATTTCAGGCATCCAGGAGTTGGGAGCAAACAGCCCCTGAAACACACATGTGGACTAAGGAACCTCATCATGGGTTTTGATGGGTTTTTATATTCTCTTGTAGGTGTCCATCATCATCCTCAGTGATCATTTTGGTACTGCCTGGGACTGGACAAACTTAACTGACAGAATGTTTTCTTTTATTTCAGTTATTAGACAGATACTGACAACATAAAGGGGCAAAGATATTGGATTTTATGGTATTATAATAGATGTAAATAATTCTACCGTTTAGGATGTGCCGCTTTTTATTCTGCAGTTACAAATGTGCATTTTATTCTCCTAAAGTCTGGCTGTATTATTTATAATTGTGTTGTTTCTCTTACAAGACAGGTTTATAAGTAGTTCCACAATTGATATCCCTCAAATATAGAAACCTACTTTAACAAATCTCCTGTTAAAATAGCCTGAAGTTTATGTGAGCAAGAACTGCTGAAATCTAGCTCCTAATCTGCACCATATGTTGGCATGCTTCCTTCTTGGAGATGACATTTTGCTTTGCTTCCAGTAGATAACATTTCTTTTAAAGAAAATAAACTGATGAGAGGCTACAGGCAGCCTGATGGATAAGGGATGGGTATCTGCTGCACTGTCCCTGCCTTTTTAGGGGTCACTGCCCTCCACAACTGTGTCACACCGAGATCTCTCAAAATGCTTTGCATTTTTAACATCCTTTGCAAAATTCTCCAGTTGCAAAAATCACTCGGTGGGTATTCAGACTACAATGGATTTAGAGCTGCCTCACAGTCTCCCAGCAATAACTGTCCACTCTGACAGATCAGCAGTGAGTTAGCCACGTTCAGGAACAGTCCATGAGGTGAGAGAGTCAGGGAAAATAGGATCAAGACAGGTATGCCCAGCAAAAAATTTATTCTCTTACCAGCTCTCATTTAAGTATTTGCTACTGGCTGAACCTGGTATTTATCATTAAATAGTAGCTTCTCGGTAACAGAGCTGCTGGTTTGGTGTTCGGGATGCACAGGGGATATTCGCTGCCTGTGAGTCCTCGCACAGCCTGGCTGGGATTTCTGGCACGGCAGGCGGGAGTCAGCAATGCCCTGGGTGATAGAATCTGTTTCTGGGAAGTTTCCCTCTCATGCTTTTCCACTGAGGCTATTTCTGTGCGGTTATGAGTGCACAGAGGTCACTCCCTCTCTGTGTGCATGACCGCTGCCCCGCTGTCTGACAAACACACGGCTTTCACGGAGCTCGCGGCACTCGCCAGCACTGTCGAGTTTTAGAAGGAAGCGCGTGAAGGCGCGCCAAGAGCCGCACGTGGGTGTTTTTGGTGCCGTGCCCGCTCCTGTACGAACGCGGCCAGTCACGCTGCTCCATCCCGAGGATGAGTCGGGAGGCAGCGGCCGAGTCCTGCCCCGCGGAGGCGCCTGGCAGCGCTGCGGGTTACGAAACCCTTACGAAACCTCTTACAAAACCGGCCGGGCCGGGCCGGGCCGGGGCACCGCGCGCGTGACGTCACAGCCCGCTGCCGCGCCCCCTGCCGGCCCAACGCGGTAACGCCGCTGCGCTCTGACGCCATCGGCCACCTGCGGCCGTGCTGACGTCACGGGCACCCGCGACCCCAGGCCCGCCG
>VZSE01015292.1:1387039-1398217 GCA_013398275.1 Promerops cafer
CGCGCCGCAGCCCCGCTCCGGCGGCCGCGGCCTCTCGCCTCCCATGACCTTCCCCGCGCGTCCTTGCCGGGCCGGGGTCACGGGCTGGGGGAGTCTCCCGGGGCCGGTGGCGCTGCGGAAGCTCGGCAGGGGCTGTACCTGTGCGGGGCCGGCCGCGCTGTCGGCACCGAGCAGCGCCCTTGTGCTGCCGCCGCCCTCCCGGGGCAGCGCTGCCCGAAACACGCTGAGGTGGTGTCGGGGCTCAAGTGCTCCAGAACAACTGTGTTAAAAATAATCTGAAGGGAGTACTCGTTAGAGGGAAGTAGAAACTTAATAAATCACTCCAGTATTACAAAAATCTGGATAAAGTGCAGTCTTTTAGCACTGGTGTCACAGGGAAAACATTCTTATCCAGTTATAATAGAACTCAGCACACCCAGTTAATCAAGTGTGTTGTATACTTGATTTTCATGTGCACTGCCCAGTCAACGAAATAGAGGTTTTTCTCCAGGGAAAGATATAACCCTATTGAAAACACAGTTATGCAATTTAGTGTCCTGATTGTGTTTGAGCAGTCACCCCTGGGAAACTGTGATGACAGCTGCGATGAGGAAATACCCCAACCCCATGAACCCCAGCGTGGTGGGAGTCGATGTCCTGGACAGACACGTGGATCCCAGCGGGAAGCTGCACAGCCACCGGCTCCTGAGCACGGAGTGGGGAATCCCGTCCATTGTGAAATCGGTGGGTGTTGTGTCACAGGCCAGAAAGGGACGCCGCAGGGAGGGGAGGCTCCTGAGCCAGCTGTTGTAATGGATGTGTATCATTTCATAACTTCAGTGGTTTAAAACTTCAATGGCTTAAGCATTTATGTATCAGGAAAGCTTAACAGCAGCACACAGTGACCCTGATAGCCAAATCTGGATCTCGGCCTCCTTCCATCTGGAAGATGAGATCTGCCTCAGCTGAATAGCTTTGTTTTAAGCTAAATCCTAATTGTGTTCTTTTGGTGTCTGTTCAATGGAATAACCACTGCTTGTGCATTTAAAGGCATGAAGAATTGCAGTGGGTTAGTGGAATTGATCCCAGCTCTGTTTGCTTGTCCCCAGCTCATTGGCACCTGCAGGACAAGGACATATGTGCAGGAGCACTCTGTTGTTGACCCTGTGAAAAAAACAATGGAGCTTAAATCCTGTAATGTAAGTAGTTGTGTTTGTGCCACTGAAATGGAACACAGAGTATAACCTTGTACATATGAAAAGGAAAACCATCTTGAAAATAACTTGAAAATTGCATTAGGACAATACAATGTAAAGGTTTAAGTAGTGTGGTTACAGTTGATCAGTTCTGTTTTTCAGGAAGGAGGTATTTAGCTCTTGGAACTTGTCACTACTGAAGCTGTGAACATACTGATGAGCAGGAGGAGGTTTGGGGGTGGGGGTGGTAAGAAAAAATGTTTTATAGCCTCTTAGTGCATGTACACTGTGACTGTTTCCTAATCATGTAACATTTTGCTCTCTGTAGTACTCTGTGTTATTTGTATCAAGGGGTAATCCTGTCCTGTGTTCTACAGATCTCATTTACAAACCTCGTGTCAGTAGATGAGAGGCTTGTCTATAAACCACACCCTCATGAACCACACAAGTGAGTACCTCCCTGCTCTGAGATTGCCCACAACTCCAGGATTTTGCATTGAAAATGTCCCTGGTTTCCCTTGATCACAAGATGAGGTTTACATGGCCTCTGTTGCAGTAAATTGTCTAAACCAGGATTGAATGGACTGCCAGTGACATTGGTTCTGCAGAGTCCTGGGAGACTTTGGGTCGTGCTGTGCTGGAGTCCAGTTCAGGCTGTTCTGTCTGTAACTGAGTTCATGTACATCTGCAATTTTCAGCTCCTTGTTCCTGATCTCCTTGTCAGCCTGAGCACAGATCTGCACTAGAAAGCACATTTATGTGCCTTTAGCCTCTGGTTTTGGAGGTTTTTGCTTTGGTGGTTGCTTGGGGTTTTTAAGGCAACTTAGAACTTAGTGAGTCATTACTGCTGGAAGTCGTGATGATTCTGAAAGATCATTCTAGGGATTGTAACACTGGAGTTTTTTTCTGTCATGACAGTCAGGAATGTTGAATCCCTATTGTTGAAGGGGATGGTCTAATACTGTTTTCCCAGTATACAGGAACTCCAGATCTGCTGCTAAAGATGGAAATGGCTGAGAGCCACAAAGGGAGACTTGGACTTGCCAGGCACTCTTGGGCTTTATTTTACAAGTAGAAGCATAAAGCAGTTACACAGTGTGGAAGTGGGTTGTGTTTAGGGGGCAAGAAGTTCTGTGTTATAGAGCAAAGCTGATGAGGCAATGTACTTGTAGAGGAGGAGGGAGTTTCTTTTTTAAACTACTCAGAGTAATTCAGTTTCCTGCTCTCTGTTTCAGAACCATTCTGACACAAGAAGCAATAATATCTGTAAAAGGTGTCAGTCTCAGCAGTTACCTAGAAGGGCTAATGGCAAACACAATTTCTTCCAATGCTAAGAAAGTAAGTATGGCCTTTGTGTAAAATGTGTGGTCACTAGCTAAATGTCAGAGAGAATAAAGATCTCTGTTTCACTTTTTGGCTTTCTCAGAAATCTTAGGAAGGAGCCACATGGTTCTGCTGCCTTTACTGTAGAGACTGAATGCTCAGCATGCTGAACTTACTCTTCTTTTTCCTCTTGTGAATGGAGATAAATTGTTATTGGCAAAGCTCTCTGAATCTTCACTGGAGAAAACATCTCCACTCACTCAACAGTGTGACACTGTCATTCTTTTGCTGCCCTCTTGATGCCATCTATTCATTTTTGCTGTCAAAAAAGGATCTACATTCATACAGACCTGAAATAGTTATGTGAGAGCAATGAAACAGTATTTTAGTTGAGAGTCTGTCCTCTGGCAATCCAAACACACCTGGAGTTCAGCCTCGAGAAAGATAAAGCAGTCTGGATAAAAGGTCTTTTGTGGATCATAATGTGAGAACTGCTGGTATAAGGAATTGTTTTCATGAAATCAGAGGCAGAACATGTTCCAGCAGTACTCCAGTTATTGAAATAACATCAGAGGCATGTATTTCTGCTTCTTCTTCTTTCAACTAAGGTGTCTTTAGTCCTTTTCAGTAAGAATTTAACTGATTTACTTATTTACTAAGATGTACAGACTAATAAACTTTTCTTTAACTGTAGGGCCGTGAAGCATTGGAATGGGTAATTAAAAGACTGAATGCTGAAATTGAAGAGTTTGCAGCTTCAGCAAGAGGAACCATGAGGAATTCAATGGCAGCAGCAGCATTTGTAGAGAAATGATGATAGTTCTTAGACCTGTATCACTAACGAGGCTTAACGACCTGCAGCTTCTCTCCAGGCCTAAATACATGTATCCTTTGTTATTTAAAGGATGTGTGTATTTGGCATGTTATAAATTTAATTTGGAGAAAAGCTGAATTCTTACCAAGGCTGAGGCTCAAAGGCTATTTAATATATTGGGTCAGCTGGACCGAATTGTGGTTACAGATGAAGAAATAAATTTCAAGTGTAGTTCCTGTATTTACATGAACACTAACTTATAATGTTTGCAGGTATGAAATAGCCTCGTTTAGTGGTGAGGCTGCATATGGTGGAGGACACTGGCATGTTAGGCTAACTTTTATTTTTTGTGTGACTTATGGACTACCTCTTTTGGGACCAAGCCCAAAATTAAGCAGAATGGTTGTTCCAGCATAGTTCTTTTTGTTGATTTCTGACAGTTGTGTGATACAACTTGGTTTAACAGAAAGCTTATTATTACTTGATGCTTGAAATACAAAAGAATGTACAAAATATTTTTTGATAAGCTTTTTAACTTGACTGGTTGAACTAACACGGTACTCAAATTGTTTTTCAGTCACTATAGGTAAAACATCAAAGTGTCTCTTACCTACCTACCAAGACCTAAATGCAACATTAATAAGCTGGGCATGCAGTACCTGAAAATCAAATTTTATCTTAAACTTCTGCAATAAGTATCTCCATTTCTGAAAGCCCTTTACATAAAGGTGCAATAAGCATAGAGCCTTAAAATCTTGTAAGCTGCAACAGTAGTAGGTGTTCACTTAAAAGAACCCATTAAAGACTAAAAAAACCTTTGTGAAGGTGGCTGAGGAGATACCTAAACATAAGAGGAAGCAGTATTTAACAATGTACTCATTAACTTGATCACCTGCCCCATGCACTGGATGTTGTGTTGTGCTTTACTTTACCCAGTGTTCCGAGTTCCGGATCCCTTTACCCTTTGAACTGATTTGCTCACAGTGCAAGGCCCTTTGTATTCTCAGGGCTTTCACTTGGCGTTCTCCAGTCTCTGTTTCCTCGTTGCAGGTTCGCGGTCCCGTCGCCCGCAGCTGCAGGAGCTGAAAGGTCAGCGCTTGGCACAGCGTCTGTGCCAGCCCGGGCGCTCCCGGGCGCCTCGCGGGGCTCTGTCCGGTATTTCGGCTGCAGCCTGAACAGGGAAGGGCAAAGGCACAGCCCAGGAGTAGCTGGTGGTGGTGGTATTTCGGTGCCCAGGGCTTTTCCTGGAATTTTGATTTTAAGCTTACAAGTGATTTCAAGACTCTCTTAGCCTTTATGAGCTGTAGTGTCACCCAGCCCAGCATATTTGATTTTGCATGCCGTTTCTTTCATATCAAATTGCCTATTAAGTAGTGTCTGCTATATAGAGAACCAGAGCTTATTTTAACAAACAGGAACACTTCTGTAACACTTTGTGCTGGGGGAATAAAACAGGAATATAGATACGTAACTTTTAAAAATTAACTATTCTAAACAGAATATTTTTCTAAACAGAAATGGCTTACCTTACTAATTGAAGTCATTGAGGTTTGCCATACTTTTACAGGAGATTATTACGACTGAAATAACATTTCAGTTTTAAAAGTGTATGTGAAACTTCTGCAAAACTACCAGCATTTCTGATAAAAATGCTTAGCTTCAAACTCATTTTATATGTTTGCTCAGCCATTAGCATCATTTGATATTCTAAAGTCAGTTTTTTCATTTCCAAATTTTTCTGCACTAAGGACTGCATAGTAGAACTCACAGTTTGGCCTTGCACTGAAAAAAAACCTGTTTATTTTTTACAGGCATTCTTGAAAGATAATAAATTTCTTTCTTCTGTTTTATTTATATGCCTGCATTCTCATTCTGTCAGAGTATGGCTTTCCGTATGTGGCGCTTTTTAAATAAAATTTTGTTTCAGTTCTGGCTAATTCCTGAGACTTTCTGGTCTATTTGTGTTTTAGAGCTATGAGGTGAGTAATCTAAAATGAGAGGGGTGAAGGAGAAGAAATCCCTGGAGTAAGTGGCTTCATTCCTTGAAATGCATATCCTAAAATGCACATTCACACCTGCTGTGGTCTTTTTTGCTTCTTAATAACTCAGCTTTTCTGCAAATCTGGCTTTAACAAGCAACCACATTTCACAGTTTGCTGTGGAGAATCCATCCTATGGGAAGATTTCATGGGATGAGATTTGTGTTCAGATTCATTGCAGTGAGTGTGGGTTGCTGTGGATGAATGCACCACAGCACTGTGAGAGGGGCAGTGCAGGGAAGCTCTGGGTTCTGGGGGTTGGAAGGAATGGAGGATGTGGGGAAGAGAAAGCAGCTACAGCTGGAGGAGAACAGACCTGAAGGACCAGGAGGAAAGAAGAATTAAGAAAAAAAGGGGAAGGGTCAGGAGAAGTGGAGGGGCAGAGGTGGAGGAATAGGATGTGAACAAATCAGTGCTGAGGACTCTGATGGGTCCCTGCCCACCAATGGGTGTCAGCACCTGTTCAGCCACACGGCAGTGAACTACCAGTGCCAGCCAGGGGTTTGCTTCAAAAAAGGCAGAAAAATTGTAACCACCATTTTCTACAGCGTTGCTGATCTGTCTCTTGTGGTCTGTACTTGCATTTATATTTCCAATAAATGTCATATATCGTAAACATGAGCACCCACAGTGTGATAACTGCAACGTTTCCCATCCCCTCGCCCTGAGAGAGCATTGGGTCAAAGGGAAGGTCAGCAACCTGTTGAGGTTCACTTTTATGGAAGAACTGAAGAGTGCTGATAAAGAGCTTGTGTGGAAGCAGTGAGTCATTTTCGAATCTATTTCTTAAGGTGGAGGTTGTTCTTTCACTTGCCACAGGATCTGTTAATTTCTATCTTAAATATCTCCATAGCTTAGCTTTACATGTTGCTGTAGAACTGAATTATTTTAAAGGTAAGGCTACATGTTACCACCAAGCTGAACTAATTGCTTACCTTAGGAGGACCATGAGCACCAGCTGTGGACAAAATATCTTGTATCATGATGCTATTTTGTTATAACCACATTTAAAAGGTAACACAAGTTATTAAACATGAAAAGAGGAAGTAATGCACAAGATTTTTAAAACGTGAGTGTACCTGAATTCTGCTCTGCAGATCCTGGGTCCCTCCTCAGGCTTTTTTTGCCAGATTTTGTAGAATGGACAGCTGAGACTTGGATGACACTGCAAAATTATTTTTACTTTGAATCCAGATGTCCGAAAGTTGAAAATTAATGTCTTCATCTGCTTCATCAGCTGGCCTTCAGAATACTGTCCTGTAGTAGGAAACAGCACAGAACTGAATCTTTCTCTTAAGATTAGAGCTGATTTCAGTGAGGTGTTTGCTGGCACTCTGTGCAGTGCTGTGCTCAGACAGGAGATTTACCAGGAGATGACCCTGTTGTCATCAGCATGGCATCATTTCCAGTAGCTGTGCAGCAGATTAGGGTCAGCAGCAGAGAGAACAGCAGAGCTTTACCAGCACAGCCCAGAATGGCTTACCCAGGCAGAGAAAGGAGGTAAATCCACAGCTACTCAAGGTAGGAAACGTTATTACTGACCTCTACATTTTGTACAAAGGTGACCGTAATTCCACGTTTCTTGACAGTGTTATTTCGTAGGAAAAAGTGCAATAACTTCATTATTTTTGATTAAGACAGAAAGAACTCAGTGAAGAGATCATGGAATTTATAGTCTGTTGGACACTGGCTTTTTATTGTATTGTAATTTGCCTTTCTTTTTTTAATATTTATTCTCCCCTGTAAAATACACTTGAGAAAACTTTGAGATTAAAGATAGTCACAAAATTATATTGTTTTTAGATAGCAAGGGATTTTTTTAAAGGGTTAATTACTTTCATGTTTTATTAAGAATACAGGGCAGCAAGCAAACTTACTGCATCCTAAATTATGCATGTTTGGAAAAAGTCATTTGTTTTGCCTTTTGATCTATAAACATTGTACTCTTGAAAGAATTGCAACCATGTTGCAACAGCTCTTAAATTAGAGAAGCATTATCTATAAATGTTAAATATATTCAAGAACTTTTGGCGGTCTCGTCAATGGTATATAAGCAGCTCTGTTTTTAGTGTGGCAATTTTTGCATTGTGCTAAATCCCCACAATTTTAATGTTTGCATAGTAAGACACCATTCAGGTTCAGTGGCTGTTCAGCAGACACCTGCTTCAGTTAAGAGGTGACCTGGGTGGGAGTTGCACCATGGTGATTATGTTAAATCCACTACACACTCTGGACATGGGTTGTGTAAGAACGTGGGCAAAGCTGGGGTGTGTTCACCTGCAGCCTCCTGTGTCTTGCACTTTCTTGGTCTGTAAAATGTGGCTGTGATGAGTGAAGAGCTTTTTGTGCCTTCCCGTGCCTGAGGAGAGGCAGCTGCAGGTCTGAGTGCTCTGAGCTTTGCGGCGCAGTCTGGAGGCAGGAGAAGGCAGCTGTGGATCAGCCCTTGATCTACTCACACTATTATTAGCTGCACCTTTTTGAACTGAAATTTAAGCTGTTCTGTTCCCTTTTTAATCACGCCTGCCTTCTATCACAATTTCTCTTCACGATATTTTTATTAAACAATTCAAACTAGCACAAATAAAAAATTAGTGTTACTGTACAGGTTTTATATCCAGAGGTGTAAAAGAAAGGTAAAAAAATAAGACTTCTTTTTATCTGAATAACAGTTAGAACTGCTGTTGCTGAAATGTGTATTTCTTGGACACAGAATCAGTTTAGCACATTGTTAGCTTCCAAAAACAAACCCTGCACATGCTACACAGAAAAATAAATCTAGTTGAACAAGGACAGACATGCCAGGAGAGAAGACTGTCTGCAACTGTACGTGTTATTCTGTACTGGTCCCCTGGAAAGGCACAATGTTCTCAATAATTCTGCGGGCTCCTATTACTGTAGCTTTTCTGCACCAGAAGAGAAAGTACTAAGAGACCAAGCACACAGCTTGAATAATTATTTTTTAAAAAAATATTTTTGGGGTCATGCTGTCTTTTTGTTTTGGTGTGATGATAGTTTGTTTGTTTTAAATACTCCTGATTTAACACCCATCATGTTGGGGATTTATTTGGCTTTTCAGTGTCATCTCTTCAACCTACCTGGACCTACTTGGTCTCACTTTTTTGGCCTCCCTGGACCCCTCCAGTGTCAAGACTTTAGCATCCTTGGAACTCTTTAAAATCCCCTTTTCAGATTCATTGGATTTATCCAGTCTGAGCTCTTCATCCTCTGTGGAATTCTCCAGTCTCACTTCTTCATCCTCTCTGGACCTTTCGAGTCTCACATCTTCATTCTCCTCAGACTTCTCCAGCACCTCCTCTTCAATTTCCTTAGAGCTTTCCAGTCTCACCTCTTCAGATTCCTGGGAGCGCTCCAGTTTCTCCTCCTCAGTTTCACTGGACCTATCAAGTCTCACTTCATCAGGCTCTCTGGATCAGTCTGGCGACAGCTCTTCAATCTCTTTAGATCTCTCAAGTGTCACCTCTCTATCCACAGATTTCTCCAGCCCTACTTCTTCACTCTCTCTAGACCTCTCCAGTCTCACTTCTTCGTCCTCCACAGATGTTTCCAGCCACACCTCCTCAGCTTCCCTGGACTTTTCCTGTACAATCCCTCCATCCTCACCAGGTGTCTCCGAGTACAGCTCCTCCACTTCGTCGGAATCTCTAGACCTCACTGACTTTAACTATTTCATGTTTCAGCACTCCTCTGGATTATCTTCATCGACTCCTGAGGACGTTTCCAGTCTCATCTCTACACCTTTTCTGGATGTCTCCAATCTCACTTTTCAGGATGCTTCTTCCCTCACTCCCTCAGTTTCTTTGGACATGTCTAACCTCACGTCCTTAGTTCCCCCAGACCAGTCCACACTCACATTTCTGGATGTTGCTAATCGCACTGCAGCGGCTTCTCTCGATCTCTGCATCTAACCCCCCTAATTTATCCCCTTCTCTCTGCAACCTCTCCTGTCCTAAACTTCTCTTCTTTATCTGCTCTCTCCTTTGCTCTCTCTCTGAAAATTCTTACCTGAGGAAAGTTTAGGGCTTTACGAAATATCTCCTGGCATCTAAACTGGGCATGAAAACAGGTAATACAAATCTGTAATGGTGCCTTGTAACAGCTGCATAAACATCCATATTTATTCTGGAATTTCTGTAGAGCACAGTTTCTGTCACTGATTGTCATCCAGTCTGCCTCAGCATGGTTGGTACCTCTCCCAAACGTTTAGCTTTTTCTGTTCATGCTGAATTTTTATCTGTCGAGACCAACAAATAGTAAATAGAGCTAAATGTGTAAGTAATTGCATCCAGGTTGTGTATGTGCATTATGGATTTGTATCTGAGTTAATTTCACAGAATTGCAGGCAGAGGCATTTCACAGGGAGGTACAGAGAGAGAATATGTGGTGGGAAAAGAAAACTGTGGAGCAAAAAACAGGTGAGAAATGGGTTAGGGAGAGGAACCAGAGAAGCTATGGGGCAGGAATAGAGGGGCAGGTAGCTGGAAAAAAAAGTCCAACTCTACTGGCATGATTTTTCTCTGCCAAGCCATCTATGGGGCCTGGGCTGCCCATGAGGCTTAAAATAATCTTAGTGCTAATTATTTTACCTATCATCAGGTGTTCCCATTAAAGAAGCATTTGCATGTAACATCCCCTTTCCCAATATATGTATGTACTGTAGTTACTTGTTTTGCATCAAATATGCTGCTTAGGTAGCACAGAGGGGCTTCCTGAAATCTTTGGTGCTGTCTTGTATCTTTTTGTTATCATTGTTATGACTGGGGCTTCGGAACCAAATATATTTCCTTTCAATATCGCTGGCACCATCCTGTGCTAAAAGTGCAGAAGCATGTTTGCCATAACACATATTTTAAAATTTATTTCATTTCTGCAAATTGGAAAGCTTTGCTCCAATATGCCACATCTGTCCCAAAATTAAAATATGTTTCAAACAAAAATAAAGAAAACAAATGCATGAAGTAAGAATTGTTTTCTGCCTCGTTTATACTAGTTATTTCTTTAAATTACAATATGTGTGTTTAAGAAATTAACCCAAAATTCTATAGGAGCAGAGTTGTTTAAGAGTTAAAATACACAGATCACTGGTCCAGATCTTACTGTTGTGTGCTGGAGACAGACTGACACATCTGGTGAGCAGTTGTTCTTTTTGTTCTGGTGGCTCTTCCCTGACATTAACGTGTGGATTGTTAATTGCAAAGGTTCTGGACTAAATGAGATCTCTAATAAAGCTGACAATTACTCCGTGCTTTAAAAATGGGTTGACTTTGGATGAAAGGAAGTAAGTGAACAAGACAAAAGCACAAGGATTTGTTTAAAAGCCAGTATTTAATCTCCTTAAGTATGTTGTCTTAATTATTTAAATTAACATTAGGTTAGGACCAAATTGCTTATGTATCAAACATGATTTGAATCTTCTAATAGCTTTTTGCTTATTTTATGTGGGAAATTGACTATTTTTTCTTTGTGTCAATAGCTTCTAGTTTACTATGTTGTCTTTTATGGATTTGTTTAGAGCAAATTATTGAATTTCAGGTGTTTGTATCAACATCCAAAGGAAACCCACGGCAAGGCACCGTGTCCAGTAGGACAGAACTGTCAGAACACACACAGATCAACTCCAAAATGAAGACAGTCTGTTTAAAAAAAATCACTGGCTCCACATGCTTGTAAAACTTTTTTTTTTTTGGGCGAGCCCGGGGCGCGTCAGGCGGAAAGGGCGGGGCCTCGCCCCTGAACGGAGCCCTCTGATTGGTCCCTGCCGGAGGCGCGCGCCCCTGAACGGCGGCGCGCGTGAGCGGTTCCCGCCCGC
>VZSE01015292.1:1398628-1408724 GCA_013398275.1 Promerops cafer
GACAGGCTTTTTAAAAAAAATCACTGGCCCCACATGCTTGTAAAACTTTTTTTTTTTTTAATGTTTTATCTAGAAAAAAGCACGTGATGGCACAGAGGGGTAAGAACAGATTTAGGTGCAAAACACACCCTTTTAACCACTGGCTCGGATGTTTAGATTACAACAGGATTACTGAGGAAGGAGTTAATGTGTAACTAACACAAGTGCTCTATAACTAGCCAAGAGCCTCATAGAAAACTTGGCCTTTATTTATGTTCTTTAGGTAATTGACGTCTAGTGTATTTCCGGCAAATCACCAGCTGTGAACCACTGAACCGACTGCCGTGGTTTTGACAGCCGGGCAGGCCCCGGCCGGCCGCAGGGCGCCCCGCTTTCCTCACAGCTCGGGCCCGGGCAGCCGTGAGGAGGAGCGCGGGCACCGCCCGCTGCCGCCACGGCCCCGCCCCCCGCCCCTCACGGCCGACGGGAAGGGGCGGGGCGAGCCCGGGGCGCGTCAGGCGGAAAGGGCGGGGCCTCGCCCCTGAACGGAGCCCTCTGATTGGTCCCTGCCGGAGGCGCGCGCCCCTGAACGGCGGCGCGCGTGAGCGGTTCCCGCCCGCTGATTGGCCCGAGGGCACGTCCCCTGCGGCGCGCGCTGACCTTGCCGCGCGGAGCCGCAGCCATGGTGGCGTACTGGCGACAGGCCGGGCTCAGGTACTGCTGTCGCGACAGCGCGGGGGCGAGGGGCTGTCAGGGAGCGCCTGGCGGGGGCACAGCTCTGCGGGGGGAACGCGGGTTCGCGGCGGGGGAGGCGGCTTTGGTGCCGGGCCCGGGTCTCACCGCCCTCTGTCACCCCGGCCGCAGCTACATCCGGTACTCGCAGATCTGCGCCCAGGCTGTGCGGGCCGCCATGAAGCCGCAGTACAAAGTGGAGGCGGAGAGGGCAGCGGCGGCCACGGTGAAAACGGTGAAACCCAAAAAGGAGTGAAATGTAAGTGGGTGCGTGTCTGGAGCCCTGTAGTGCACGAGTGGCGTTAGCGGTAGTCTGTAACTGCTGAGTCCATTAATCCCCAATATCTGGAGATAATCGGCTCCATTTCCAGGCATGGGAGGGGAGTGGAGGGGATTGCGGCTGGTGCGTTGCGAATGTGCGCAGGTGTCTGTGACCTGGTTGTGTGTGAGATGGGAAACGGCCTAATCTCATTAGTGAGGTGGGATGTACTGTCTGTCAAGCCCTGCACTGAACCGCTTGGGGTTTGGTCAGACGTTTTATGGGCTTACACAGAACAGCTGGGGCTCTGTAGTGATGCTCACAGGTTTCTCTATGATATTCACATGTTTCATACTTGCTGAGACAGCAGACAGGCTCTCTGAACTGCTCCTTCCCCTGATCAGCAAATTTGTTGTATGGGTTATCTGCTCTCTGTGAGACAGATGCTGCTTGTATCTTTATTTGTGCTATTCCATACATCACAAGCAGCTGAAATATTTTGTCTTCTGGATAAAACAGCTTCTATTCCTGATCTGAGATTAAATATTATTACCTTTGTTTGAAGTGTACCTTGTACACATTCTTGAATTGAATAACTTGTCTCTGTAATCCCTTGTAGGAGCTGATCTGTGGTGAATAACAGCAAACTGCAAAGCTGTAGGCGAGCTCAAGACTGCAGTGTAATGTCATCACATGAACTGTAGAACTTGTCTCTGTATGTGAACTGGCATTCTAATAAATGTAATTTCTGAATGTGTGGAAAGTGTTATTCCTCTTGAAACAAAGTTTCTGTACTGCAGAGACATTTACTTTTCGCTTCTGTTAAAATAACAGACTGCTTTTGGCACATTCAGTAGCAACATTGTTTATTTTTAAGCCAAATCTCTTTTGGGTTTCATGCTGATATTTCAGGTACATAAATGAGTGAGAGATTTGATTGTTGTTTAAAACTTTTCTGCCTACTACATGTAAATGATTACTTGGAAAAAAATCCTGGCTAAAACCTGTATTAACAGAGAATATAGTATATAGTTTTGAAAACTGGAAGCAAGATAACTGTGCCATGGATGTGCTGCTGGAGATCTGATCTCCAAGTCTGAGACACTGAGCAGTGAATCAGGAATTGGGAGACCTGGTGTCATGTAAGAGGTGGGGAAGGAGACACAGGAATCTGAATTGTTTATCCTCATTACACTTGGTCATGACAGGGAGGAGAGGGAGAGGGACACACGTTCCTTGGGAAGCAGGAATGGAGGGGGGCACTTCTCTTGGCTGGGAGGCAAAGATGCACTTCAAGCTGTGTGGTTTTGGGGGAAGTTTTTGCATTTTCCTACTGCTGTGTGTCCTCACAGCAGGGATGATGTTGTCCCACTGCACAGAATTGGCTTCAGGTTCCTTCACCAAGACTGAACTCAAACATGAGGCATTACTTTCTTCAGAGTACAACAAACCATTTCATCTAAGAGTGTAACTAATGTAATTCAAAGTTAGTTCTTGCAAGAATAAACTATGGGGTTTTGTCTATCAAATGTTTCAAGTATACAACTTTCATAGAATGGTGTATAATCTTTATTTAAAAGAATATTATAAATACATTGTTAAGTAGGCAGCTGTGTTGGCAAGAAATTTTTTCACTGAAGGCAGAATACGGTTTTATTTTAGTGACTGCTATAGAATTTATATTAACAAACTACAAACCATTCTATGTAATTTTTGTTGTACTCAATGTTAGGAAAAGAATTTACAGTAGTTAGTACCTAGGAAAAAACAATATCACACCAAAACTTTTACAATTTTAAACAATGTCACAGCTTAGTGTGCTAATGTAACTCAACCTGTAGTTAGAAATAGAAACAAACCACACCATAATGAATACAAGCTCTGCAATAATATAAGCCAGCAATGTGATAGAACAATTAGAGTACTTATAAAATAAGAATGTGCATATTCAGTCATTTGCCCCCTGTTGTTTCTGCAGATCTACGTCAGTCTGTGGAGTGATAAAAGAGTCACTGCCTTTGGAGGCCTTAGAAAGGTGCACATGTTCCTAAAACAGTAACAGGTTCACAATCAGCAGGGACTGTGTTTACCTCAGAATAAATAAATGTGATGAGCTGACAGCATATTTTGCTATTGCTTATGATCCTGATCTATATACACAGGCACAGTGGCTGTATAGTACATTCAGTATCTGGTGATTATATTCTAAAAGTGAATCCATTTACAGGAAAGGCTGGTATGAGATAACTTGTCTTCATAGTGGATCGGTTTTGGGAGAGATTCGGTGTCAACAGTTGTTTAAGACAGTAAAGCAGAGCTGCCGTTAATTTCAAAAGCACTGTGTTGTAATATCAGATATACTTGGCCAGATGCAGAGAAAAAGTTCTGAAGAAATGTGTTATTTTGGGTATGCAGATGATGGCTATTGCTTTGTCTTTAGTCAATGTGAACAGGCTCATTCAGAGAATGTTTTGATACTTTTTACTCTGCTTCCTTTTCTGGCTTGGCTTCTGCTTCCACTTCTACCTCCTCAAATTCCTCCACGTCTGCGGTGGCATCCTGGTACTGTTGGTACTCGGACACGAGGTCATTGGTGTTACCTTCTGCTTCAGAAAACTCCATCTCATCCATGCCCTCCCCCGTGTACCAGTGGAGAAAGGCTTTCCTTCTGAACATGGCCGAGAACTGTTCGGACACCCTGATGAAGAGCTCCTGGATGGCCGTGTTATTGCCAATAAACGTGGCTGCCATCTTCAGCCCTCGCGGCGGGATGTCACACACGGCCACTTTCACATTGTTAGGGATCCACTCCACAAAGTAGGAGCTGTTCTTGGTCTGGACAGACAGCAGCTGCTCGTCCACTTCCCTGGTGGACATTCTGCCCCTGAAGATGCAGGCGACGGTGAGGTAGCGCCCGCGGCGGGGGTCGCAGGCTGCCATCATGTTCCGGGCATCGAACATCTGCTGGGTGAGCTCTGGCACCGTCAGGGCCCGGTACTGCTGGCTGCCCCGAGCTGTCAGCGGGGCAAAGCCGGGCATGAAGAAGTGCAGGCGAGGAAAGGGCACCATGTTCACTGCCAGCTTCCGCAGATCCGCGTTCAGCTGGCCAGGGAAACGCAGCGAGGTGGTGACGCCGCTCATCGTTAGGGACACCAAGTGGTTGAGGTCCCCATAGGTGGGATTGGTGAGCTTTAATGTCCTGAAGCATATATCATACAGAGCTTCATTGTCAATGCAAAAGGTTTCATCTGTGTTTTCTATCAGCTGGTGGATGGAGAGGATGGCATTGTAGGGCTCCACCACCGTGTCGGATACCTTGGGTGAGGGCACAACACTGAAGGTGTTCATGATCCTGTCAGGATATTCCTCTCTGATCTTGTTGATGAGGAGCGTCCCCATGCCTGAGCCTGTGCCACCACCAAGGGAATGGATGAGCTGGAATCCCTGAAGGCAGTCACAGCTCTCACATTCGTTCCTGACCACATCCATGACGTTTTCAATCAGTTCAGCACCTTCTGTGTAATGGCCCTTGGCCCAGTTGTTGCCAGCACCTGAATTACCTGTGAACAGAATTACAGAAAGAACAGCCACAAAGTTAACAAGAGAATTTTTAAAGGACTTCCAAGGCCCTTTTGGGACAGTTGCCTGCAGTCAGTTTGCTGGCAGTGTGCTGTACATACCATGGATAAAGTTGTCAGGTCGAAAGAGGGGGCCGATTTTGCTGGACCGGACACTGTCCATTGTCCCAGGCTCCAGGTCCACCAGGATGGAACGGGGCACGTATTTATGGGCTGGAACAAAACAAAGTGAATGCAAATAATTACTGCTGGTGGTCAAAGAAACAGGCTTACAACCCACTCTGGAAAGTCCAATCCACCTAGAGTGGCTGAGGCTTTCTGTGGGTTCTTTAATTATGTATTTTACCCTCCCTGTTGGCTGTGCTGAGCACTTACAATAAGCCTCATTGAAGTACACGTTAATTCGCTCCAGCTGCAGTGGTGAATCCCCACGGTAGTTCCCAGTGATGTCAATCCCATGTTCGTCACCAAGCACCTCCCAGAACTGCAAAAGGAAAAAGGTACAAAACACTGAGAATGATTTATTTATTTTCAGCACATGTTCAACACCAGCTCTGGGAACTGTGCCTGAAGCAGGGGATGGTTTTCCATTTACTTACCAGATCAGAACAGGGATCCTTTTCTACTCCTCCCAAATAAATTTTAGGGAAAAGTTTAGCAGACCATTTATGCTGCTTAGCTATGACCCATACACTAATAGGTGGAGGCCCTCAATTTGTTATCTTTATAGTAAAATAAAATGGATCTTAGTTTAAAAGTTTAAATTACAGTTACTACTTGGTATGAGCTTAACAGAAAGGTGGTGAGGATGTGGATTAGGGAGAGTTGCTTTGGGACCTGTCATGCACAGGTGGGACCATGGCATGACAAAGCTGGCACAGGCAAATTTGTACATGAGCAAGGCTTTCCACAAACAGCTGCTGGTCCTAAACGTCCTATCTTGACACTCATATGGATGTGCTCTTGTGCTGGGCTCTTATCTGGGCAGCAGCCACAGCAGTGTTCATGCAGACACACCCACTGTAATGACCAGGCTATTCTAATATTAAAGGTCTCCTGTCCCATTTTGAGTGTACAAATACACCACTGCCAGCAGGTGCATGTTCCATGCTTCATGCTCCATTAAAAGGAATCAAGGTTATGTGTGGGAGAAAGGAGGAAGAACACAACAGAGCAATCCCTCAACTATCCCATGTCTTAAAAGACCTCCCAGCCCAAAATAGATCATCTTTGGACAATTTCCTACTTATCAATTAAAAGAAAAAAAAGGATGAACATCACACAGCATAGTAATTGAGGAGGTTTTTTTACTCCTAGCCCAGAAAGTCAGCAATAGTGACTACTCCCTATCTCACAGCTTGCCAGTGTTTGAACTGCACAAAAATACTCCAAATGTCTCTCACAGGAGGCCAGTGACACTGTGTCATTCTACACTCTTAACACAGGTTATGCTGTTGATTAATATGATCCCACATGATCTTTAAGACCCCTTCCAACCCCAGCCATCACCATATGATTCTGTGATATTTAAGAATAAAATGTGGCAGAGCTGCTGCTGCATGGCTGAACTAAAGTACAGCAACACATCTTCACAGCCCTGGAATTACTGGCTCCGTCACTTGCCCCAGTATCTTGCAAAGAATATGAATTCCCCCTGGGAATAAGAGCCCCAGCAGGAATGCACTTGTAATCACTGGGCCATGGTTATTGCAAATGAACATTAAACTTTCCATAAGGAGCAAATCCAGCTTTTGCCTTTCATTCCAAAATACTCACATTCCCTGCTAGCATGCCATGCTTCCCACCAGAGTTACAAGGTAATTGTCCCCCCCAGGAGTCCCCATCCACTGATGATGTGTGACCTGCTACCTCTGATCTGCTAATGATCAGTGTTGAAAAGAGACCTTACCTTGGATCCAATTTGGTTCCCACACTGGCCAATCTGCAGGTGCACGATTTCACGCATTTTGTGTGGCTCAGACCTGGTGGTGGCAACAACCTCGCCCAGGCTCTCCAGCTCCCCAGAACCAGCCCTCTGCCTGCTGCTCTATCAGCTACACCCAGCACAGCCCGGCCCCAGGGGCCCTTTTATACCCGAGGGACTGTCACTCAGCCAGCCAGGGGAGTGCCAGCCCCAGGCACTGCACCGGGAGCCAAGGGCCTCTTCACTGCCTGGGTACAGGTGCACCACTGAGTGGCTTGGAAAGCAACATTGTCACATGCACCCCTTCCCAGTTCTCTGTGCATGAATATATGTGCATATTCTGTGTTTCGTTATTTTATATTAGACATAATATATATACAAATATATGTGCATATGTAGAGATTATAGCCCAAAGTGAGTGATCTTAATTTATTAAGCACATGTGCTTGTGCCACATAATTTAAATTTTAGCATCATATGAGTCATAGAAGACAACACCCATAATAGAAATGGTAACAACTTGTGAGCAGGAGCCTCTTATAATCCCAACATTCAGTGCATTGCAAGGCAAACTCCACTAACAAGCATCATTCCTGATGTTTGCCTGCATGAAGGAGGGGAACAGGAGCAGTAACAAAAAACACTTTGTAACACATAAAAATAAGACTGTACTCTCAGTGATGCATGGTCCTTAAACACTTATAAAATCCATTATTTTTAGCCAAAACTTGAATTAACTTGTGACTAACTTGCATAGATGCTCTTTCTCTCTCCCTCTCTCTTCATTTCCTGACATTAAGAAATACAGCATTTCTAATATTTCTTAATTTCTTATATCTCAGATGTACTTCAGAACTTGCCAGGAAAATGCTAGAGCTGAAAACCCCATTTCACTGGAGTTCTCTGAAGTGAACTGTAACATTCACTGAGTGAAACATCTTACTGTGCTAAAGGAAAGGATGTGAGGCAGAACAAAACACAGCACAGTCGTGTTTGGCTGCTGATAACCAGGACCAGTATCACTGAGCAGCAGAAACCCAGGGTAAAATGACTTCTGGGAGCCTAGAGCAGTTTCATGACATGTCAAATGACTGTCACTGCCTTGCAAGTGTTCCTTTTAAGGAGGGGGAAAGGAACTATAATTAGGAAAGCACCTTAAACTATTTAGCATAAAATGGTGACAGTGGAAGGGCTTGACTCACTGAACATAACTACTCTACCACTTCATGGGTTGCTAGAGATAAGGGATTTCTGAGCTTCCATATGGTTCCAGAAGAAAAATCAGCTTATTCCAGGCTTCCCCTCCACTTGATGACTTCCACTTCTCCCACCAGCCAGTGAAGGAACAGACAACTGCTCCTAACACAGAGTACAACACCAGAAGTGCATTGTAAAAAGGTAGAGAGCAAACATCTGTCATCCTCTGCCATGCTATGAGCATACTGAGTAGGGAGCAATAAAAGGAAGATTTCAGATTCAGGTAGATTCATTTTGTTTCCTTAAAACACAATCATTTTATAATTTTCTGAAAGATAAGTATTCTCTAAGCCATTCAGTTTACCCAACAAGGCACGCAAAACGTTCTGTTCCATTGCCACTTTGTCAATATTTCCCACAATGGCTTTCGATATCTCCTACAATTCCCTAAAAAATTCTGAAAAGGTTATTTGGACATTTACTTAAAAAGCATATCTCATTTTATTTATGCGCATTTCATACTTGTTTTCTCCATCCTTAGCCAAGAGCAGTAATGCACATCTGCGTTGTATATTCAACTGCTGCATTCTGAATAGGACCTGCCTTGGCACAATGTCAATAATAAATGCTAAATAAATACAATATAAAATACGCAATGTATTTACAATAGACACAGCTTAGGAAGAGGCTGAAGGTGCTAATTCACTGTCCAAAAAATTTGACAATTTCAGCAATAAATATATTCACTGAGCACATCTCAAGGAAGGGGGGAAAAGGGAAGTGAAAGAAATGTGCAATCACTCAACAGGGTTTTTTCCTCTTGCTGAAAATAGCTCCCTAGAATCATGTGCCTCCTCTGAAGCGCTTCCTTAGAGACTCTTAAAAATTCTGGCACATGACACCAGGTAGCTGAGATGCTTTGTGAAGCGGATGTGGGCTTGGGCCTCTTTTCCCTCTCCTCCCCATCTGCATTTCTGTGAACCTCTAAGTCTGACTTTATCCCAAACCTGGCCTAGGAGGAGCCTGTTTCTGTGTAGATTTAGTTGCAGACCTGTCCCCGCTCAGCCCTGAGAAGCCCCAGGCCTGTTAACAGCCTGAGGCACTTCCCAGGCACAGCCATGGCACATGTGCAGCTGCAGATTAGCAGAGAGAGGGGCTGTGCTGGATGGGCCGGCTCAGAGGGACTTTTGGCACTGGGGAGATTAGGAGCAGCCTGGCACTGGGCACAGCTATTGCAGCTGTCCCACAGTGGCTATTATCAGGCTGCCCACTGCTTCCAGTGGCTCCAGACTTGGCCCCAGATACCACAGCCGTGGTGCTGGGCTTGAGCTGAGACCACAAAGACGCCAGGCTTTTGTGGTTGTTGGGCTTTTTGTTGTTGTTTTTGTTTTCTTGGTTGATTTTTGTTTGTTTTTTTTTTTAATACTACCCCCAATAAATATGCATGTGCAAGGAGGAATTCTGGGATACTCTTTTTTAATGGTTTGCTTGGGAGGAACCGGCTTTTCAGAGTAGCAGAGAAGACTGTTGAGAGGAAAGACTATTCAGTTTGAGATAAGCCTGGCTACAGGCCATCAGATAATTTTGGGGAGATCTGTGAATGGCTGCCAGACAAGCTGATGCAAGTCTTAACTAATCTGGGCTAGCTGAGTCACCCTTAAGAATGATACCAAAAACCACTGCATTCAACTCACAGGCTCCATTCTTGCTCTGCTGTTCCTTTTGGTGCATTGGTTTCCAGTGCCTCAGTTTCTCTATTCATAGTGTGGAGCCAAAAAACCTCAGGCCCTCTACAAAAACTGCTGAGAGCTAAGGAAGGGAAGCTATGAGGGGAGAACTGTCTGTGGTTTACTAAACCTGTTTATCAAACATGAAAGCTTCTAGCTAACGTATGGAAAAGAGACTGGTAATCCATTCACACAGTCACTAGAAGCTTCTGCAGGAAAATTCGAAAACTATTTTTACTATTGACTAAGTCTTCTAGTAAATAATAAAGAATCTTCAGATGTTTGAACACTAAGGAGCTGCCTAGAAAATGGACACAGGCCCGTGTTCCTTTGCTAATTGTAGCATTAAAGGGCTTCAGAAATCCAGAACTTGGGACTAGGAGAAAAACAACAACCAAGCAAAAACCCAGTCACAGTCGGTGACCATAGTCTAGCACAATGCTGAGGTGTTAGGCCAAAGGTAAAGAAACCTGTAACAGGGCCTGTCCCAGACACAAGTCCTCTTGTCACAACCCATGTGACCAAATTTTCGAGCGTGCGAGCTGGAAGCGTCACTGGGGGCTGTGAAGGCGGGATCTCAGTTCGTTCCTCGTCCCCAAGAGATCCATCGGACACCCTGGGGCGGTCCCGGCACAGGGCGGCCCGAGGAGCCGGCGGGCTGTCCCGCCGTCCCTGAGGGCTGTCCCGCCGTCCCCGCCCG
>VZSE01015292.1:1408787-1515116 GCA_013398275.1 Promerops cafer
CTCCGCGCCGCCCTTAAACCCCGGTGCCGGCCGCGTCCCGGGAGCTGCCGCTGTCCCAGCATGGCCACGCTGCTCCGGCCCCTCATCCCCCTCCTGCTGCTGCTCTGCGGCTGCCTCTGCCCGCCCGCCCGCGCCGGGCTCTACTTCAGGGAAGGGCAGCACTGCTACAAACCGGCCCCGCGCAAGGCGCCCGGCCTCAGGTGAGGTTCGGTCGCTTGTCCCCTCCCGGGGCCACCCCCGGCCCTTCCCGGGTCGCGTTCCCGGCCGCACGGCTGAGAGAAGCGCTGGGGAAGGGCTGGGCAGGCACAGCCGGGGTCCGGGCGGGTTCGGGGGTGCCCGGGACCGCTCTGGCCCTGCCAGGTCCGGGGGTTCGGGGGTGCCCGGGACCGCTCTGGCCCTGCCGGGTCCGGGGGTTCGGGGGTGCCCGGGACCGCTCTGGCCCTGCCGGGTCCGGGGGTTCGGGGGTGCCCGGGACCGCTCTGGCCCTGCCGGGTCCGGGGGTTCGGGGGTGCCCGGGACCGCTCTGGCCCTGCCGGGTCCGGGGGTTCGGGGGTGCCCGGGACCGCTCTGGCCCTGCCGGGTCCGGGGGTTCGGGGGTGCCCGGGACCGCTCTGGCCCTGCCGGGTCCGGGGGTTCGGGGGTGCCCGGGACCGCTCTGGCCCTGCCGGGTCCGGGGGTTCGGGGGTGCCCGGGACCGCTCTGGCCCTGCCGGGTCCGGGGGGGGCGGTCACGAGACCTTGGGGCCGGAGCGGTCACGCTGCGGTCACGTGACGCCGCCGGACACTCGCGGCCCCGTTACGAAACTCGGTGAAATCCGTGTTTTTTTAAAAAATAACACCCGCCCGTCCTGCTCCGGGAGATGCCGGCGCTACCTCCTCGTTCCGTCCCCCCGCAGGACCTACCCCCGCCCGCACGAGTACCTGGAGGTGTCGGCGCTGCCGCAGAGCTGGGACTGGAGGAACGTGAATGGGGTGAATTACGCCAGCACCACTCGGAACCAGCACATCCCCCAGTACTGCGGGTCCTGCTGGGCCCACGGCAGCACCAGCGCCTTGGCAGGTACGCTCGGGCTCAGCTGCCGGGCTGGCTCCCCGCTGGAATCGGTAGTTTTTGGGAAGCAAAGGAAGTTTAGCTTCAGGTTGCTGACAGCTGGTATAAGGTGCTACATCACTGCAGTGACTAATGCAGCAAAACCGAGGCTGAGATGTCTGTGAATACACCAGAACAGTGGGCATGCCCAAGCTGAAGGCAAGGAGGGTTGGTTTCAATAGAAAAAGGAACCAGAGTGAAGCTGTCTCCACCTCATCCAAAGGCAGCAAGGGGGGAACGCTGGTGCATGATTAAAAACCTGTTTGCAGAAGGAATGTGGCCATAGCTCCTCTCAAACTGCTCTTTGGGTCCTGGGGTAAAAGCTGGGGTTTCTGTCCTTCCCTCGGAGTGTGGTGATGGCAGCAACAGATGCAAAAGAGTTGTCAGATCTCCTTCCCCTTTCTGGTAGCTCATCCTGCAGCATTACAGCAGAGGCTCTCTGGCCATGCTGGCAATGGGGAAATGAAAGAAGTTGCCTCTTGTGGGGTACTTACTACAGGAGCCCTGTCATTCCATGAACTGACCACCACAGCAGACACATAAGTCTGATTTCAGCAGGAATCTTCCCATCAGCCTTTGCCTTAGTCAAGGGGAAGTAGTGGTTTGCTACAGATGGAGAAGTAGTGGCTCTAGAGAGAGTACATGATTTGCATGCAACAGTTACCTGCTGGAGAAGCACCACTTGCACAGGGAGACTGTAGGAAAATTACCAGTGAAGGAGAAACAGAGGAAACTGGAGAGAAGGGGGAAGACAAGGCAGGTGTGAGCAGACAGCAGGAACCATACAAGGATATGGACATGTATGACACCTGCCAGGATGGAGTGAAGCACTGGGATAGGTAAAAGACAGCAACTTGCAGGAAGATTAGGCTGGGATGATAGCTCCCTGTTCTGTCAAGTATATTTGAATGTTGTTGGTACTAATAGGATTTAAAGTACTACAGTGGCATCTGTTAAGACTGTTAATGCAGAAAAGCAGTTTATAAATACTCGTCAGGAAGCTTTTCCGCCAAGTAAGCTTGTTGTTTCTGACAAAAAAGGCAGCAGGGTGGTGGTGCCTGTCTGAGATGGCAGGATAACAGTGAGATGCTGATGTAACAGCAAGGAGGTAACTCTGAAATCTTTCTCCTGCACTGAGACTGTCTCACAGAGCCAGCAGCCTGGGCTCCATGGGCTTATGTTAATGCATGGGCTTATACATAAATATCTACTCCTGTAAAAGATGCTGGTCAGAGCTGTTTTTATGATGTGTATTTGAAAGCTCTTTGCTGTCAAAGTCAGGAAACAGATCTGGAAGTTTTCAGAAGCTGTGGCTTGAATTAAAAGAGGTCTAGGGCTCTTCAAGGCTTTAGACAGATCTTACTCATCTCCATGTTTTTGCTGAGTTTTTAATGGGAAAAAACCATCCTAATGGAAACCCACAATAATAACTCAGGCTCTGGTTTAAATTAGGTCATGCTGTGCTCCTCACTGCAGAGGCTTTTCCAACCACAAGTGCTGCTGTCTGCAAACAGTTACAGGTTCAATGAAGAGACAGTTTCAAAACCAGTTGCAATGTGTAGCCACCCACGTATTCCAGCAGCAAACCCCAGCTTCTTATCCTCGCAGACCGAATCAACATCAAGAGGAAAGGTGCTTGGCCTTCTGCCTACCTGTCTGTCCAGAATGTCATCGACTGTGCCGACGCGGGGTCCTGCGAGGGCGGGGACCACTCCGGGGTCTGGATGTACGCCCACGACCACGGCATCCCCGACGAGACCTGCAACAACTACCAAGCCAAGGATCAAAGTAGGATGTCTCTGCTTCACTGTAGGATTTCTTCCCAGGTCTAGCAGACCTTAGTGTATTAAAATAATCTTTTGGGTTTTCAGAGTACTGGTTCCTGCTGTTTGACTGACAGAACAGGTTTTCTTTACGGGCCTGTGTGTGTCTCCTGCTCCAGACAGACAGTGTAGCACTAAATCATGCTCAGGCAAGTTTGCACAGCTGAATTGTTTTAACTTAATCTCTTAAATCTGTGACACACAATCTCTAATGTACTGAAATATTTACAAGTGTCACCTCAGGCTGAACAAAGGAGAAATTTAACCTTTGGCTGGTCATGTATGACTGGAATGGTTTCTCTATGTCCTCAACAAAGTATTTATACCTGTGAAGTAAAGAACAGTAAGTGGTGATAATAGGGACTTTAAATGTGGTTTCCAGAAAATAATTGAGTTCACCAGAGAGAATATGTATTAATAATTACTCTGAAGTTATTAATATCTGCCTCAATTAAATTATAAAAGCTCAGTATCCTACAATCACTTCACTTGAAGAGAAGCACCTTCCTGCAGATTACCTCCTGTAATTACCTCCTCTGTTTTACAGAGTGTAAGAAGTTCAACCAGTGTGGAACTTGTGTCACTTTTGGAGAATGCCACGTGATCAAGAACTACACTCTCTGGAAAGTAGCTGACTATGGGTCTGTCAGTGGAAGAGAAAAAATGATGGCAGAAATCTATACTAATGGACCAATTAGGTAAAAAAACAATACACGAAACTCAGTGTACATTTTCACTCTAGCATGTCAGCAGCTCTGCACTAACTTGCAGACTTCAGTTTGTATATAAACTGAGGTCAGAATTCAAAATGCAAGGAAACCAGTTGGTTTTTAGCCAGGCCCCTGCCCTTGTATGAAATGTTCTCTCTCTGTTTTCTTGCAGCTGTGGCATAATGGCTACTGAAAAGCTGGATGCCTACACAGGGGGACTGTACACAGAGTACAACCCCTCACCTACAGTGAATCACATTGTGTCTGTGGCTGGCTGGGGAGTGGAAAACGGGACAGAATATTGGATAGTCCGTAACTCCTGGGGTGAGCCCTGGGTAAGGAGACAAGGGAATGCACTTTTGGCTTTGGAGGGAGGGTGGGGTTTGTCACTTGCAGAACTACAGCTTGTGGATATAAAACTGAAACGTTCTTTGAACTAGACTAACAGTTTAAAAATGACACCCAGCCAATCTGAAGACAAGGATGTTTGGCCAAAGCTATTTGAGTAATGTCAGCTCTATCCCAAATTCTACCTTTCAAGGATGTGCAGCTCCTGTTATGGGCCACTGGAAATTGCTGTTAGTTGTAGGCAGAAATGAAGTCAAGTACCTGGACTGGATAAGTGGGATGTAAATTCACCAAAGCAGGTTGCCCCCATGACTCCAGGGTTACACTTCAGCTTGAGTGAATTCCTCCATTCACTGAAATCACTCTCATTTGGCAGACAGAACAGACTCAACAACGTACAATTTCCACAGTTGTGTTTCCTAATTTACAATGCAAATTAAATTTTTTACAGGGTGAAAGAGGGTGGCTGAGGATTGTGACCAGTGCCTATAAGGGTGGAAGAGGAGCAGACTACAATCTGGCTATTGAAGAGGACTGTGCATATGGAGATCCTATACTCCCTTGATTCTATGTGGTACAGCTTTTTTTTAAGGTACTTTGTTTGGAAGCCTCCCAGCACAACCTCATCTTGTTTAAAGAATAAAAGCCTAAGACTCCTTCACAGTTCAACACCATCAGGCAGTTCTGCAAAATTAGCCCAGATGTAGCACACAATGCCTTCAAAAAATACAGAACTGCCGTGATTTTATTTACATCTTGAAGTAATTCACCCATGAAGGAGTTGTCCACCTCAATGCACAGTATTAAAATCACTCTGACTGAATCACAGAACCTGTATGTACCATGTAAATATCTATTTTTTAAATACAAATGATGTAGATGTACTGGAAAAGTATACTCAATATTTGGGTCTAGAGCTTCTTTTAAATTCTGTGACAGTACTGACCAAATATGTTGCAATGATGAAAAAGCCATGATAAGTCTGGAGATGATAAATCTAAAATATTAAACCCTGTTTTCTTGACCTCCTGGTGAAACAGTGCTGTTGGAAGTCTCAAATAGTGAGGTTGCTTTTATCCACCAAAATGATATAATGGGAATTTGACCAAAAGACAGTCTAAACACTTCCTCCTTAAATTAGTCTTGTCTTTGCTCAAATTTCTTGCTTTAATATGTGACTGTGCCCTTTTTTTCCTAAGGAGCCAAAACATAAATTGCCATAACCCAGAACTCCTCACTAATATGACAAATCCATGCCATATCAAATGTAACTTCCTGGCATTGCTAACTGCATTTAATAAACAGACTTTTTCTCTTACATGACTGGGTATTTATTTTAAGACCTTATTAATACAGGTGTGTGGTTGTCTCCACCTGGATGTTGCTGCTTTCACTGGTCTTTTTCTTGTGAAGGGCCTGATGGACAAGTTTAGACAGCAACAATGCTGGTTTGAACAATTGGGTATGAACAGGATTGTGTGACAGCACTGATCACAGCATCACAAAGGGTTTAACAAGTTAAAAATCATCTTCAGGGATTAGTGCAGAGGAACTGTTTAGAGGAAGTGATACCAAGCTGAACACAGGAAAGTAAAAATAAACCTTGTTTAAACTGCTGGCAAAGCTGCAGTGGACACAGAACAAACTCCTCTTGATTATCACCAAGAGCTTGTACAGGGCTGTATCCTAAACTGATTCTCTATAGAGTGAATAATTTCTGATGTTAATTCTACAATTTACTTAAATTATGAAAACTAGGTCTCATGCAAGTTTTAAATGGTGAGAGTTAGCTGGAATAATAGTAAGTCTTGTTCTATTCAAAGATAAGCAAGGAAGTTCAAAACAGCCTCTACCTTTCGCCCTTTTCAGGTGATTTCCATTTTAAATTTACATCCAGCTGGACTTAAGAGTTTCAGTCTCTTTTAGAATGCAGGTTCTTCAGAAAGCAAATGTGCTTGGAAAAGCAAAATGTGCTTGTTTGTTCAAGAAAATTACTGTTTATTTAACAGTGAGGGGTGTAAAGAGGAATCCAGCCCAATGAACAGAGAGAATGAGTAATCTTAATGAAACTGAAAGACATCTCTGGAAAAGAACAAACACCTTTATTTAAAGGCAAGTTATATTGTTGGGTGTTCTCCCATTGTTTGGCATCAGCCAGGACAGAGTAGAGATCGGTATAAAAACAAAGCCACAACAAGCAGTAGTGAAATTTCGGCACAAATTCAGATTTTGGGACAGTAATGACATGGTAATGAAACTTACCAGTAACATCTGATGCATCTATTTAGCAAAAAATAGATTCTAAAAGGTAACACACTCACACAGAATTCCTATCTTAATACAAAACCAACCTTGATTGTTACAACTCCTCTTGTGTTACACAAAACAGGTTTTTTTATTTTTATGTAGGATATTTAGAATTCTAATATAATGCAAAGGGGAGGAACAGACATTAGGGCTTCTGCGCTGCAGGCACAGCACATCCCACAAATTCCAATTTTTTACAACTTGCAACATCAAAGCTTAGAGCATTCAAGACCTATTCAGAGAACTACCTGCAAAGGGTTTTTAGTAGGAGTTACCTCACCTGTTCTTCATATTTTGTTTATTACACAAAGAATCAGTGACAAATTCTGCAAGTAACCAAAAGAACGTTCTTTCAAATAAATCTGTTTCTTGCTATCCATCCTCTTCAGAACATTGATTTATACTGATTTGTGTAACAACAGAAAGACCTTTGGTATCATTCCATTTTCCAAATGACATTAACAGTTCTCTGATCTGAAACACAAACACTCCTCTGATAAGAATTTCAAGGTCACCATGCAAGTCAAGCAAATGTCCTTCAGCCTTTTCCTCCTTGTTTTCGGTTTGTTGGTTGTGTTGGGGTTTTTTTTGATGCTGCATTGCCCATTTATATAACATTACTGGTGGAGAGCATGGCAAAGCAGTGATCATGAGCTCCAGCTGCATTCTTGATGTTTTCCACTGCTTAGTTCATCATAATAAAGTTAGATTTGCAATGAGCTTAAAAGGAGAGAGAAAAAAAAAGACATGGTTCACTACATTACTATGATTCTCTGATTTATATGTTTGCATATGGATTTCTGCATTATGTAAATAATTAGGATTTTAGGGTCTGGACAGATGTTTTTTGTTTAGGATGGAGTATAATAGTATGACACACAACTTTCCTTCTTCTCCTTTTCTTGCTGTAGTGCTAGTTCCCAAAAAGCAGTATTTATCTTCACTTTCCTCACTACTACCCACAGATTCTTGATCACAGGAAAATTGCTAAACACAGGCCCCTAAAAGGGAAGTTGTCTGAGAAAATAGCTGGCAGGCATTCCTATATTTAGCAATCTTCCTCCTAAACATTATTTGCAAGTTGTAACAGACACAAATGGAAGCAGGTATGCAAGGAATAAACGTGACTTACCTATGAACTCTGTGACAGGATCATGTTCACCTTCTGTTTTTATAGTGCCTGCAATACTTTCATTCTCCAAGATTGGAAGAAAAAGCTGTACAAAGTCTGAGGTATATGGAGGAGCAATCACATCAAGCACCTGAAACAGCAGACAAAAACTGATGATTCTTGCACTTACAGAGGGAGGAGGGACAATATTTAATTCACATACCAGTCTTAGAAGCATACAAGTAGTTGTATGGAGAACAAGAGGTCTCAAGTGCAAGTAATTAATTATGTATTCTCAGGTGCTCTATTGAGTACCTTATTACCTCCAGAAGGCAAGATCAGTAGGACCAAGTCACATCCTGGTGAACACTGAGACATTGCTCAGAATCTGACCTGAACTTGAAGTATTTCTGAGTATCCAAAACACATGGAGCTGATTTTAAACTTGATCTCTAGACTTCAGTAAACAGCTTTTGCTGCTGACCTCTGTCACAAAGTATCTGATGAGCGAGATGTCGGTGTCCAGCTTCTCCAGGCATTTGCGGATGTAGCTGACAACAGGCAGGACGTACCCTCGGCTCAGCGAGTGAACCATTCTGTCCAGGAGAGTCTTCTTCAGCTCCAGCTGATGGGGAAGGGAGGGAAGAGCCAACACTTTAGAACTTGCTCTCAGAGTGTGCAATTTTTATTCATTCAGTGTCTTCTATGCTACATTTTAACTACTTCTAAATTAACCCTGCTGTGAGAGCAAAAGCTTTTGCATTGGGTGAGAGTGACTCCTGTGAAGTAACAAAAAACACTGAATCCTTTGAGTATCACCTGCTCCATCACATCCAGCTGAGAATGTTCTGTTTCGAAGAGCTTGACAAGAAGTTGCAGAACTTGGGGATGAAGCAGCTGATGGCATGTACTGATCTGCAAACAACACAGCAAAGTGAGATCCTCAGAACTGCAATTTAAAACACAATGCACCAGACAAGTATACACTGATGTTCAGTGCCAGACAGAAATTCATTTAGAAAAGCATTCCATAATTTCTTTCTGTGATGCCCAAGTTTTCCTGGCATAAGTAACGCTGAGCTGACAAAACCAAACAATTTACTCTGAATAGATTAATCTCTGCACATTTACTGCCTTACTGCAAATGACAGGCACTCAGTGCACTCAGTGCACTGGGACCAAAACAAGAACCAGAAACGTTCTTGCTCTCCAGCAAAGTTTTACAGACACTCTTACCTCATCCAGCAGTGCCAGGTGAACTGGGGTGTGGTCAGTCTGCAGCTGGAAGTAGCGTGGCTCTGACACTGTCCAATCCACCCACTTCAACACACCCATAGCCACCACTGGGAACCTACAGAGAGACATCACTTTAGCACAGCAGCATGAAAAACAAATGAAGTTTTATTAGGAACCCAAAGTAACCTGCCATCCTTTTCCAGTGACACAGAAAAGCATGTTCTGCCACCCAAGGAGGACAAGTTGTGTGTGAAAGACAGGATTTATGTCCTCATGAGAGATTCCCAGCCTCTCTGCTCACCTGATGCACTGATAGAGAGTGCTCAGTTCTGCAACCAGCTCTGATGCTCCTTTGTTCTCATTGCAACACAGATTGTGAACAGTCTCAATGGCTTTTGAGGTCGACTTGAGTTCATCCTTGTTGATGCTGACTCTCTTGTTCTGCAAAATTATTGCGAAGTTGGAATGCAAAAGTTGCAGATGTCTTTGGTTATTTAAGGAAAGGAGCTGTAACCTGCAATAAGCCTAGGATTGCATCCTGTGTCTCAAAATTCAGACTCACATGCAAGTTTCAGAAGAATTAATTATGAATGAGCTGAAGTACAAGGATGTTTGCTTTATTTCTCAGTGCACTGAGACTTTTGTTTGATCATCGGGATCTACACTTTTTAATCACCTCAGTTGAAAGCAGAAGCATTTCATATTAAAATAAGTAAACTAAGCTGAATATATTATTTTAAACTGAGCAACTTCACAAGCTGTGAATGTGTATGGTGGCTTCACATCCATACATTTTCTTCAGCACAGGCAGGCTGCTGTAGGTAAAAAATAATATTATTCACAGAAGTGAACATTACCTTTTTCCACATCTCTACAACACTAGCTGCATATGCCAGTATGTGGATATATTTATGTTTGTGATCCTGGTTGATCTTAGCACCTGGTTTAAACAAGGACTGCATGAAGAGGTCCAGAAATGCAGGCACTCGAATCTGTGAAGAGGAAGAACATTTTATCAGAGCCTGAGAATCATGAGAGGTGACTAAGAATGGAGTTTTTGCATTTGATATACCTTGCACGGAACAAGATAAACACATTTTCCTTTAAGAGTACATTAAACAGTTTTCTGAAGAGACCCAGACTTTTGAAAGAAAAAAGAAAAAGAAGGAATCAGTTATAGATCATATTGTTTAAGTATCAAAATCTTGCCTTTTCTTACCAAAACCCATTTTGGAACAATGCAGTGAGAAATGTGAAATGTATCATTTAGGCCTGCTTATAACAAACTGCTAAAGTAGGCAGGGATTTTTTTCCTGAATTTTTTTTTTGTTTAAGGAATTAATTCCTTGCCATCTTTATTTCCTATGGAAAAATTCTTTAGTTTAGTTATATGTAACAACACAACGTGGATCGATTAAAAAACCCCAACAAAAGTACCACAAAGCTAATGCAAACCAAAAAGCAAGTAGCAGCTTCACTTTTAGATATTACTTAAAATTAGAGAGGGACAAGTGAGAACTAATTTAATTTTTGTGTCCATACAACACTTAGCACAAGGCACCCCACTTCTGAGTGCTACTGTAACAGAAATAAGTTTCAGAGGTTACAAACAGGTAAATACTGACCAGTTCTACTGGAGGTGGGTCCATGCTTGTAAACATTTTGAAGAGGACAGTGATATCTGCAGGATTCAAAGCTCCTTTGGACAGCATTGCCCCCAGAGCCTGGCAAGCTCGGGGGTAGGAGGCTGCAGTACCCAGTGCTAAGGTGATCTGACTGGCATCGTGGCTTCTGCAGGAAGAGCAAACACACACAGTGACTTATTTTCTTAATTCAGACATTTCAGATGAAGTCTCACTGAGTCAACAGGGCATATTCTATGGGATGTAATGCCTTAGGGTAATTACAGAAAAAGGCTTCTGTTTGCCTTGTTTATTTCCAAAATGTTAAGAGAAAAATAAAAATAGATATTTCTTAATAGACAGAAACATCAAGTCTTTGCTCTTCCAGTTTCAGGTCTCTCTGGTACAGGACACTGAACTTTTCTGCTGTTCCACAACTTCAAGCCCTGCTACAAGAGCTGCCCTGTTGCAGCTAAAGATTCTCCTTTTGCTGGTGAAAGGTGATCAAGAATGAGCAAAAGCCAGCAGAGTTTACAGGCTGTGGTGAGTTCCATTTGCGTGAGCCCACAGCTGCCACTCACTTCTCGTGGGCGTATCGCTGAACCTCCTGAGCGATCCGTCGGACAGCGGAGCCGCCCTGCTCCTCCTGGGCCAGGATGGACATCATGGACTGAGCAAAGAGGTAAGTGTGCTCTCCATGGCACACCATCTTCTGTGAAAGCACAGCACAAGCCTCACCAGTCAGCAAGAAAACACCCCACTGTCCTTCTGTGACTACACTGCCGTGAGAGCAAAGGGGGGGGAAAGAAAACAAACAGCAAAATTGCAAAGGAAAAAAAAAAACCAAAGCACAAACAACTAAACAACAAAGAGGAAAGCCAAACAAAAGCCAAGAGGAAAATACAGAAAAGCACTGACACCAAACGAGAAGAAATGGCTGCATTGAGAACTTCATTTCTCAAATGCCAAAACTGAGAGGAAAATCTATTCTACTTATGGTCAGTACTTTCTCTGCAGTATTTAAACACTAAGAGAAGTTCAAAGCCAGCTGAAAATCATTGTGCTCTTTCACAACACTGAACACATGCTGGGTTGATTCAGATGGCAACTTTCACACTGATGTGGATGATAAGAGAATTATTTTCATTTGCCAGGGGACTGACAAGACTGATCTTTAGATCTTGCAGTACATGTCAAAGACAACAGTTCTATCCCCACCTGTTTACAATCCATTTAATAAATATAAGAAGTGTCACATAAACAACCCGAAGAATTCTTGGTCACAGTACAACCAAAAAGCATAAATTTCTGGGTTTTAACTCAGATATACCTTCTCTCATAAGCTTTTGTAGGACATCAAGACTGGCTACAATCCCACAGTGTTCTGTATCTTCTAAGTGGAAAGCAGAACACTTCTTTTTCCACATAAAAAGGATGGAAAAAAAACCCCAAAAAACCAAACTTACAGCAAACTCAGGGAGATTTTTCTCAAGGTTTTCTTCTCCTCCATCTAAAATTGTTGCCAGAGATGTACGCAGGACTCTGGAAAATACTTCTAGTTGCTGACATGCTGTTGAAACACTGGTTATTTCCCCTTGATAGCCAGCATCAGATATAAGCTATAAAAAGAAAAATGTCACAGAAATCTTGTGTTATTAACATTTATATTTCTGATATCCTAACAAATCTAGAAGAACACATAGAATCTAAGTTTCATGTCTGCATACAGTGCCTGGAATTCACATTTATATTCTGGTCTACAGAAAAGGAAACCAATAAAGATATAGCAAAAATAGAGCACAATAATAAAAAAATGTAGCAGAGCACACCAAAATATAACACTTTTCTTGTCACAGAAACATACAAAACTGACTGAGATGTTCCAGTGCACCAGAAATCCAGAATTTTCAAACACAGATCAAAGGAAAAAAAACAAACAAGGAAAAAAAAAACTAAATCCCCATACCTCAACAAAAATTGAAAAAACAGTACTTCAAACTGGGAAATTACACTTACTGCAACCTGTAGCATAAGTCCTCCCACCAAGGTGTACTTTCACTAATTAGTATGAGCAGGAATATATAAAAGATACAAGCAAGACCACAACTAATATTTGATGCCAGAACAATTAGCCCTCTATGGATATTCTTACTCATTAGACTCAAGCATAGTACCTTCACAGTAAAATTAAGCATTAAACAATCAGGATGGGCTTCTGCCAATTTGTAAAAAAGATCTCTCCACGTGGTATGTGCTATCATTTGCTCAAGCCAGGCTGGAGTCTGAAAAGAACAGAGCAACAGAGAGAAATTTAAGAACATCTTGTTGTCAGGACCATAAAAAGCAAGGCTTTTACCTCTCAGCAGTCCTGTGAGTTGTTCTACAGAGCTTTACTACAAAGGAGGATGCATTCCAAATTTCCATGTTCTCTAAACCTCTGAGGACTCCAGTGAGACAGAGCTGGTTTTCTGAAACCAGCTGCTCCTCAGCCAAAGAGCTTTGAAGATTCCATTTCCCTTCCCTTCACCACTCCATCAGATGAAGGTGTCTAGGAAGGATCCACTGCAGAGACAGCAACAGGGATTCCATGCACACCTCTCCTTCCTCTGTAAAGATGGAATCTGCTTTCCGAGGGTCAAAGTGCTTGATCAGTAAGCTCTTCAAGTGGTTCTCCACAGTCTCCTGAACTTGCATTGGCTCAACACCTGCACAGGAGGAACAAAACACTTGGCAGATGCAATGCAGTCCAGTGGGACACAGCAGCAGCATCCCACATTT
The DNA here is from genome assembly GCA_013398275.1 of Promerops cafer. NCBI lineage: Eukaryota > Metazoa > Chordata > Aves > Passeriformes > Nectariniidae > Promerops > Promerops cafer. The sequence goes on from VZSE01015292.1 coordinate 1,421,812, forward strand.
TCCAATGAGAACAGAAATTACTCCAAAATTTATCAACACAGAGAAGATGAGAGAGCCATCTGAGCCACACGGACACAGATTTACAGATTTCCCACCTTTTTTTCCTAAATGCTAAACTGTTTTGGATCTCAGGCAGGTCACAACCTTCCTCTTGCTCTCCTCATCAGACATACAAAAAGCAATGCCAGTCATCCCCAGGACTGTTACTGGTGTAACAGCAAAATGCAGGGGTGCCTTAACCAGAAAAGGGATTACCGGGGCTGGGGCACAAACCCAAGTTATTACACACTAAAGTTCATCCTTTTAAATATTGGTTATCAGTAGCTTTGATATTACTCTACAAAATAGCAATGTGTAGTTCTACATTTCCGAAATCAGAGTACAATAATTCTGGTAATGTAATAACGATTATATAATTAATTCTATTACAAGATATCAAACACTGCTTATACTCTATATAACAGCACCCTTGCCCTTTGAATGAAATTAAAAAGAAACTATAATTTATGCAGTTGTTTCAACTATAAAACCTTTTATAACACAGTTTGTTGGCATTTCATCAACATATTGCTTCATTATTCTCCAAGTGGAATAAACCTATTATTATAAAGGATTTAGCCACATACAGGATGACAACTTTATAACAATCCACTTCCTGTGTATGGTCAAATTTGCCACAAATTCAGATATTTCTGACAGAATAAAGATTATAGACACAAACTACTCTGTATCTTGTATCATACCTGTCTGAATGAGCCACTCTGCCAGCAAATTGACAGTCTGTGCAACTGCAGTGTAGTTTTCAGAGAGGAGCTGAATAACATTCTCTGGAGATCCTCCTGCTTGGAAATATCTGATGAAAGGATTACAAAAGAACTATTTGAGTCATATTAAAACCAAAAACCAATCAAACTCTAAATTTAATCTCTAAATTTAAAGGGAAAACGACAGCACCATTTATATATTCACACACGTTTCCATACGAAGTGACATCTCTAACACAATGTAACACACATCCTGAGGTGTCACACTCACCTCTTTAACGTGTTAAATATGGACGGTTCCATTATATAGTCAGGCGTTGAAAATTTCTTCAGGCACTCCTGCTGGACTTCGGCATCATCTTCTCCCTCCCCATCCTCATCATCTTGCTGTTCACAAGCACAGTCAGGTCAGCCTCCCCTGTCCTGTCTCCCCCCACACTCCCATATTCGGGCTCTTTTTGCCCACAGCAGCACACACGCCTCGGCTCAGCACCGCGACGAACAGCGGGTATTAACGGAGAAGGCACAAAACCCAGCAGCGCCTTCCCGCTGTTTAACCGCGGAGCCCCGGGCCCGGCGCAGCCCCGGCCCCCTGCCCTCACACCCGGCGCTTCTCGCCTCAGCCCGGAGCCCCCGCAGCGGAGCGGGAGGTCCCGGAGGTCGCTCCGGGACCCACCCGGGGAATACTCCAGGATTCCCCCGGAGGATGCTCCGGACTCAGGGGAATGCTCGGAGTCTATGCCCAGGGGTTGCTCCGGGACACGCCTGGGGCTGCGGTCATCCCTCACCCCGCTCCCCCCGGCGCTCACCGCTCCCCCGTCCGCCTCGCTGCCCCACTCGGCCGCGCTGCCCTCGAAGTAATCGGCGTCCTCCATGGCTCCGCAGCCCGGCCCGCCCCGCCGAGCGGCCGGAACGGGCGGGGCGCCGCGGAATGGCGGCGGCGGAGGCGGGGCGGGTGCCCCGCGCGGNAATCAAACTGCCCTGCAAAGCCTCCCAGCACAGCAGCAATAGGATGGGAATTGCAAGGGAAGAGGAAAAAAATGGATGCGTTGCTCCATGGAATGTATTGCTCCATGGAATGTGTTGCTCCAAGGGATGTGTTCTCCAAGGGATGTGTTCCTCTTCTGGCTGCCGCTGGACAACAGCAGCTCCCTCCCTCACTCCCTCACTCTTATGGAAGCACGAGGAGGATGCTGAACAACAGCAAGTTGATAGGAATGATGAAATGTTACGGTAGAATAGAAAAACTGACAAGTAGGAAAACAAAACAAAAAAAAGGGGGGGGGGGGGGGTGTAACTTTGGAGAATGAAAGTGGGCATCTCTGGGCAGAGGAGAGGTGCTGTGAGAGCCACGTCCCCTGCTCTGAGGCTGTTCTGTACCCAGGCAGGGCAGCCTGTGACACAGAATTTGTTCCCCATCCACGGAAGTGGGTCCCCAGAGCTCTGGGACCCTGCCTGGGGATGCTGAGCAAAGACAACGGGTCAAGGGGGTCCCCAAGGAAGGGAGGGACAAGGAGTTAGATGAACAGGGGACAAGTCTGCAGTGAAAACTGATCACATAATCAGGCCTCGGGCAAGGAGAGGCATTAGTGAGACCGTGTGAGAAACAGAGTCCCTTTGTCTCTCTTCAGATCCACTCCTGTTCTTCAGTTGTATAAGAGTTTAACTGTGAGAAAGGGGAGGGTGAGGGCGTGTTCTGGGATTTGGAGGCCAGCCAGGAGTTTTCCTGATTAATTATTTGAAAGGTCCTTTATTCCCATGCAGTTTCTGACTGGAAAATAGTAAAAAGAAATTACGTTGTCTTCCATGCATTGCTTGGTAAGAAAGGCGAAAAAGACCCTGTTCAGAAATAAGTTATAGGATCTCCAACAGACAAAATCCTTGTTCAAATGTGGTTGCTGTGCGAATCAAAGGATTTGCTGCACTTCAGAGGTCAATACCGAGAATGTACCCAGCACCTGAGCTGCAGCAGAGCACGAGTTGTGCTGTGGAGTGCTGCCCTACAGTGGTGAGCCAGGCAGCCCTTCCCGAAACACTGCTCCGACATTCGCGAGAGCCCGGGGCAATGCTCTTTTTGCTCTGCCAGCAGAAAGGAAAAAAGACTTTTTTGCAATAAACGACATGGATTGAAGCAGAGCCGCAAGGGACAAGTTTTCCACGTTTTCCACTGCAGGCAGGGGGACAGTGAGGGGCATCCCAGTGCCTGTGGTAATTTTTTATGAGGGACGAAATGGGAGTGAAGTGACAAGCTGAGGCTGGGAGCCAATGGAAATATCCTTGAGAAAAAGTTTTTGGCTTATCTCCATTAAACAGTCAGAGCTTCCTAAGAAAGTACCAGATCTGAATTTAATCCCAAACCAGGAAAGAAAAAGTAATGAGAGTCTCATAAGAAACATCTCTACACCTCCTGTGCTTCATCAGCTTTTTTTTTTTTTTTTTTTGGCTTGCAATTAAGTTATAAGATGTGTAATTAGGTGTGAGACAAGTTCTCTGGAGTTGATTTCAGAGTAACCATTATAGTACCTTAACAGAAGGTTCAGAAAACTTCAAATTTGAGAAAAAGTGACTCCAGAACTTAAATTCCAATGAAACTGAATGGGAAAACCACAAGCCTGAGACTTAAAGAGGCTTAGGAGGAGATCCTGGTTCTTTACAAAAAGTTCAACTGAATACACTTTGCATGACAATTTTTATATAGGTAGGAGAATCTTCCTTCCCACAACCAAAATCTGCTGTGCATCTCCTGGGCAGGACATTGGGATCTGCAGCCCAGAGGATTTCATTGTGCCAGAGCTTATGGCCTGAAACACTCTTAGCCTCAGTGAAGTATTTTCAGAGCAGGTAAAAATTTTGTCTGGTGACAACAGTTGGACTTGTGGGACTTCAGTGGTAATTATGCTACAAAACTTCCTGCTTAATTGAGTAGAAAATGGGAACAGTCCCCAGAACCAACTGCCATTAAGAGACACAGTGGTATTAGACATTTATGATACAATTTCAGTGCCTGAATCTTAAAACTAGAAGTTTTCCATCTTTATATATTTATATCTCTTTATTTTGATTGCAGTAACAGAATTTTTTTTTTTTTAATAAAGTGTGATTGAAGAATACTCAAAGCATTTACTTTCAGCTTCCCTTGAGAAGAAAACTAGGGATCTGTAACAGCCAGACATTTGCTGAATAGCCCTTTGCAGAATTGCAATATCCAAGCTTGCCTCACTTCAGGTCAATAAACAAGAGGTAAAATCAGATTAAACCAAACAGTTTCAAGATATCACTTAAAATGTGATGAAATATTAAGTGTACCAGAAATTGATTTTGCTTACTAAACCTTTACAATTTGGAATGGAAACAATGTTGGTTGTCTCTTGGGTTTAACTGCATTCCCCTGTATGCATTTGTGTTTTACAAAGTTTCAGTGACATGATCATGACTAAAAGCACCTAGATTTACCTGAATGTCCCTGAAAGGTTTTATTATGCAGCAAATGAATGCAACAAATTTTCCCCTAAATGCATATTTGACTACATTTTATGTGTGAAATATTCTTGAGTGACAATTTCTATCTAATGAGATTTTGATGAGGCAGAAAGCAAACTTTGAGATAAATTTTGAGACAGAAAATTTGGGGCCCAATAAATAGCCAATGAAGGTCAGCCTTGTTGTCTCTGCTGCACGATTTGAGGAAGCAGTAAAGGCATTCTGGAAAGTAAAAGTGTGTGAAGAAGATGTACAGATGTACAGGAACATGGAAAATTACATTATTTTTTCTTTTTGTACCTTTTTTTTGGTTATTTAACAGAAAAATAAACAAAATATCAAATGCTCAAGGTTCAATTCCAACTATCAAAATTTGCTTGATTTTTGACCAAATTATTTAACAACTGTACTTCAGGATTTGCTGCCTAAAGGGCTGAATGTAATACAGCTGACGAAATCATCCAACTTCATTTGGTTCCTTCCTAAAATATAGAAGAAAAATCCCAAACAGAAGAGCCGACTTCCAACAAAACTGTTTGCCTTTTATTCATATGGTTTTTAAAAATATCCACCCTGGCATTCTCTGTCATTCCCTCTGCTCCTTGCCCTCTACAAATTCTTTTAGCATAAATTTGTATTTTTGTAATCGTTAGCCCTTTACAAAGCAGCCAATACATTCAACTAGAGTTAAGATAATAACTTTCCAATGGAGTAGAAAATTACAGCAGCATCGTTAGGCTAATGAGTTTTGGCTAAAGAGTTCTTCCTTCTCAAGCAGAGCCTCAAGACGAAGCATTTCTGTTTGTACCTCAAGTACTGGTAACAGTTATTCCAGACATTGAACACACAACACTTCACCAGATAACCAAGAATATTCTGAGACAAAACAAGGTGGTTTTGGGGTTGCTGACGTGATGTCATTCTAGTGTCCCTTGAATGTCAACTTAAAAGTTGGAACTGTATTTTATATACTGAGGATTGCTTAAAACACTGAGCCTCCCAACGCCCCAAGTGCTTCTCAAGATGAGCCTGTGTTGGAAACATTTTCTTGCTTCAAAGCAAGTTCCAGTTGATTTTCACGCTGATCATTAAACTCACCTTTCTCTAAACTATCTCCCAGCTCTAATGGTTGCACAAAGTGCCTTTTCTTTTGCAGTTCCTTAACTGGATATCCCTGGCCTTTCAGGAAAGATTCATTCTCTGACCTTGAAAATTTGTATGAGGATCCCAGACCGGGTCACACACCTGGGGAATGAAGGATTTCCCCCTAAATCTCTTATTCAGTGTCCAAGGTGATGGATTTTGAACTTTGAAGTCTCATACCTTTCTTTCATAACTGCTCTATTCTCTTATCAACCACATGGTTACAAGAGTAAGGGGGGTGAGGACAGGAGAAAGCAGCTGAACCCAGAGGCAGCAGGGGTTGGGTCATGCTGCAGGACAGAGCAATTGGCTGTTAAGTTTCCCAGTTTTAAATCACAAACAGGTTCATAAAAGCTGTTGCTCATGGCTGCTCTGGGCTGCCAGACTGCCTTACACAGATGAACCCCTGTAGCCCAGCAGAGCTTTGCCCTGTGAGAAACAGAACTCAGGGTTAGCACCAAAACTGTCACAATCTGTTACTTCATTTTGCATGTTGTGCCTTCAAACAGTAAGAGAACAGAAATTAAAACTCCTGAGATATTCATCACCCCTCACACCCCCCTCAGGACACATCTCCATGGCTCCACCTCAGCACCAGTCTGAAACACTTTCCATCAATACTTTGAGTTCTTCCACAGTATTTAGTTCTATCACCCAACCCCTAATTTGTCTTTTTGTGGAAGCTCTCCTGATCCTGCCAACAGCAAACTGAGAATATAGCAAAAAAACCACTGGAATGTGCCCCCCTGATGTGGCAATTCCTAACCCCGACACAGCTGCTCCTTCCTCTGCTGGCACTCTAGCATTTCAGTTGCAAGAATGATACAGTTCCAAAGTCACATCAAATACCAGAAAACTACAGATAGAAACACTGTACTTCACTATTAATAATTCACATAAAATTCACAGCCTAAAACAATAGTTTGCATGACAGAACAACAGAACTGAGAGAATTCCCAACATCACTGCCTCTGTCCTAGGCTTGTCGTTCTCCAAACTTGTGTAGTAGTATATCAAAAAAATTAATTAGCCAACTCAATAAAATGACTGGGTAATTTAAAGTGAAGAGATAAATTCACATTTTAATTTTGAATTTGCTTACATTTGTCTGCTGGTACCCCAGCATTAGAAAGCATGTTACACAAAAATCCTTAGTGTCAGCATCTTCTCCCTCAAAAATTTATCCTTCTCCCTATCTGGGACAATGCTTAAAGATTTTGTTCTGTCACTCAATAAATTTGAGTCAGACTTCCTAAGTGAAAAAAAAAAAATTAGGAAAATCTGTAAGTTTGTTTTTTGGTGGATTTTTAATTAGCTATTACATATTTGGTCAGTTATCCATGTTACAGAGGTATCAATGCTGTTGTTACCCTGGGGAATTCCCTGTTTTCCACAGAACCAGGCTAAGTTTATAGGACACACAAGTCAGGAAAAAACCTCCACCTTATTATTTTTACATTTAATGCAGTGAGAGATCTTATCTGCCTCCCCACCTCCTCCCATGTTGCTTTTCCAGGTCAGATTTGTGCTTTATACTGCACCCATTTTGCTCAGCTCAGTACACTGAAAGTAACCAGGGTAAAAAGCAGTTTGAGGTTTTAATGAGAATCAGGGACCAAAACAATTAATTACAAAGCCAGTACTTATGGCTCAAATTTTAGCAGTCTGTGCACTACAGTAAAACTCTGAAGCAGTTTTACTTACCCTGACACAAATCCACTCACAGGACTGAAGCCAACTGAGTATGACCAGGATTAAAACAGGTTCAACTCTTGGAATTAGTCTTGTCAGTCACCAGAGAGATTTTTCAGTGTCAGGCTTTCATCAGCAGAGCTGCAGAAATCCCCTCTGTAGCTTACTTTATTTACAAAGATGCCTCAAAGTTTGTCATAGAACAGGAAGATTTTTTTTCCCAACAGATGAATTTTCAGAGATAGCAAGCTGAGGAAGAAGGGCACAGTTTGGTTTTGGACTGCAAACAGACGTTTGCTTATAAATATTTTTACTGTTATACAAACTCAACATGTATTTTAGAGATGAGGACCTGCTCCAATGTGAGATTTCCACTGATAGTAATCTATGGCCCTGATCCTGCTTATTTAAGTTAGTAGGAATTTTAACATCTACTTCCATGGAAGAGGTCTTAGGAGTGCCAGCATTGTTAGGAATACACACAGCACGTTAGGTACAGCTGGGGAAAGAAGAGAACTTACTCTCTCCCACAATGAGTTACGTAATTTTATAACTTAGAACAACTTTATCACTCTTAAGACATTTGTATAGCACCAATCACCAAGAGCATTGTCACTAAGGCACTGGACTGGTACTCAGCTGTCACGGGCTCTGCCTCCAAGGTCTGGGGTCAATCTGTGTTTATGTCTTTTGTTTTACTGGCACATAACTTTTGACATTGGAAAATAAGATTAGTAATACAAAACATTCTCCATCATTTACAGGAACAACACACCACGACAAATTACAAGGCGCTCAGGTTCTGAAGCCATGAACATTAATATATCAGTGCATAGATTTACTGGCAGAAGGAAATTACCCTGCAGGTACCAATTCTGTGCAGCACAGGGGAGCAGTGTTAGCTTCCCTTCCTCTGGAGTTAGGACATACCCTCAGTTAAATCCTGCCCCGATGCCACAAATCAAAACAGTTTTTAGAGAAATGAAGAAAAGCCCTCAGGACTCCTGCCTATGACAGCTGATCCAGGATGCCTTCCTAGGCTTTTGCACCAAAGTCTGCTCCTATCAACTTGCAGAGCTCCAGTTTCAGCCTCTTGAGAGCAGTTTTTGATGCTTTCAGAGGCAGCTGAATCCTTTTTTAGTCTGTAGTGGATTTATCTCTCCACATTATTAAAAAAGTCTTTAGGAGTTATCCCTACTCTGCTGCACCACACTGAATGTGTGCTCTGATGCACAAATTACTAAAAGTTCTTGGGTTGAAATAAGTTACTGCAAATGCACAGTAGCTGATTTTGAAACCACAACATCTCTACAATTTATTATTATTTTTACAAAATACCCAAAGTGATCAGACCATATTGTAGGTTACTGGCTTGCCAAAGGTTGTTTTAAAATCAAAACCATTTCTGAGTTACAGAAGTGCCAAAAACAATCTTGAACCAGGTTTGTTTGTTGTTTTTTGTTGTTTTCTTTTAAAACCAAGCCCCATCCAACAAAACAGTTGTATAACTTAAAACAGAAACAAGAGTTTGTGTTGGAAACTGTTGAAAACCAACCCACCAAAATCACGCTTGAGCAGAAGCCTTGTATGGAAGATTCAGCTTAGGGCAGTTTAGTGCCAAGGTAAGACCCTCCATAGGTTTACAATGGAAATACTGACACAACCTCAACTACAGTGATGCAAATGTGCCCTAAAAACACTGTATTTGCTTTTATTAATAAAAGTGGTAGTGTTTACATTTGCAGGTATCTTACACTTCAGCATCACGATGAATACTGAGTAGAATGAGTTAAGTTTTGGCTGTAAGGTCAGAAGTTTCCAAACAGATGAATGAGACAGAAGTGACAGTCCTCAGTCATGAAAACAAGAAGTTCAAATAAATAAATAAAACAAAACTAAGAAATATGGGTAAGCATTAGGTTGGAATGGTTCAATTAACTGCAAATTATGGCCACTAAATTAGAGACAGAAGAAAACACAGTTACTTATTAAATAGCAAGCATTAAAGCTTTATGGTTTTGTATTAAAAAAAAAAAAAAAAAAGGAAAAAGAAAGCTGTTAAAAATAAGACTTGCATTTACCAGGCCACCAAACTGCATGGACTAATAAAGAGACTAACAAAGGCAATACTGAGACATTAAGACACACACACGCTCCGTACTTGTGCAACTCAACCATATTCCAAACAATTGCCTTTTTCCTCATGTAAGAAATAAAAAAGCATCCCCTAAAACATATCTGTTCATATAAAGCTTTAGGTTTCTTAAACTGTTGCTGTCTGACATAGCTCATTGTTATTATGTGTCCTCATCAGAGGAAGAAGCTTATTTTGTTAATTTTTTTAATGGAGGTGCTTTGTTTCTCTCAGACAAGAGATTACATTCCTCACACTACTACAGGTTTTCTCCATTTATAAATTTGGTGTTCACACCAACTCCTCCTAGGCTTAAAAAAGATAAGGGTTGGCACTAAAATAAAGATTTTGGCTTCTGTAACTAAAATTAAGGCTCACAATGAATTTCCTTTCCACTACGTGTGTCCCATTTTTACCTAGTGGAAATGCCAGCCCTTCACCTACAGGCACTGGATACATTCTGAATTGGAGGGGCCTATTTTCAGTCATGTTTTCTACAGTTCTACAGAGTTCAGGTGGCAACTGTCTAAACCTGTAAACAGGAAAGATCATTCTTGAAAGGCGAGTAACAACTGCAGCTAAAATTCTTTGACTATTCAGTGTCTCCTGGAAGTAATTCTGAATAGAGATGGGACAGTAACTCCCTCACATCCCTGCTCTCCAGTGAAAATGGACTCTGTGATTCATTTTAAGACTTCAGCCACAAAAGCAAAGGGAAAGTCACAATTCTGAACAGTTGCAGTTCATAGTATTGAAAAGGCATCCGATACCTGAAGCGAATCTAGCTGCACAGACATCACTGACCACGCCCTCACTTGAATTTAAACTGGATCTCTTCCCAAAAAAAGAAAGCCAACACGGTCTCTTGGGTGGAGGGAAGCTAGTGTGAAAGGCAAAGAGGCAAGAATTTTGGTGTTTGTTTTTGTTTCTTTTCCTTTTAAAGTCACTGCAGTTAAGATCCAGATCAGTTTAGGGGTGTAAATGAAGGGGGAACAGGGGTGTTTGAGTAATATAGGCTAACACTGTTCTAGATGTGTTATTACAGCTGTAATTTCTGACTCTGTACAAATTGTACACGTAGGTTTAGACACATGAAAAAGTAACACACTCACAGAGACATAAAACACCTAGGTATAAAATATAAAGCAGTGTAGTAGTTACTAAAATTACATGCTCTCTTATTGCTACAGTGATTTTTGCTCTTTTTTCTTTTTACTGTACCACATGTTGTTCTAAGCATATAATTTGCATAAATTATTCAAGTTTAAGAAAAAATCCACACATCTTCACTTTTAAGCTACTTATATAGTTAATATAAAACAAAAAAAAAAAGGTTCTAAAGTATCTCTTTATTAAAAGAGAAATAAAAATGTCATTTGAAACTGGAATTCAGTGGCCAAATCCAAGGGCAGTGCACACCTTGTCATTCTGGTAGTCGTTGCCCACGCAGCGCAAGCCGAGGTTGGTGGGTATTTGGCCCAGTCTAGAGATGGTCACCAGACCTGCATGATGCCCTACGTGTCTGTTATTGTTCTGGTTTTTTTGTCTTTAGCAAAAAAAGGACTATGAATGACCAAAGACTAACATTTATAATTTGTAGCAAAATTTGGTTTTATGTAGAAACAAGCCATGTTTTGCATTTGGATAGAGATTTAAATGAATTAAAGCTAAAAATTAAAAAGCACGATGCTGCAACATCTGGTCACTTGTTGAAGACCTCACTTTTAAAGTGGTTAAGTTTGCACAATTTGTACTTTTTTCTTTTTTTTTTCTTTTTTTTTCCTTTTTTTTTTTTACTAAACAGTATTTTTTCCTTCTTTTATAAACCAGAAAAACTAAACTACAGATAAATTTTCCCTACCTTGAGCTAATGCTGCAGATAGGGTTGACAAAGCTGTACAGCGCAATCAAACATACTTACATCTTAGCTCATTTTACAGGTACAGCCATAATCAAGGCACAAAGATCTTCTACAAGTTATTTTCAATAAAGTTGTACAAAATAATACATTTTACAGTCTGTACAAGAATAATAATCCAGCAGTAAAATAAAAAATGAGGGAAGGGAAGAAGAAAAAGAAGGGAAAGACTGTGAGGACTACAGTCTAGATAATGATTTTTAGAGCAGACGGGATCATCAGTGGACAAACTGAAAACAGTGTGTGGTTAACTCTTTCTGCAATCACAGGCCATACGCAGTTCAATTCATAAATGTCCATGGTTGTCTTTAGACCACCAAGACTGGTTTTAAAAATACCCTTCTGAAAGGTAGCAGTTGGTTTTTGCACTGTCTAGGTCTACTGGAGAATTGTCAGTATTTCCGCCCAAAGCCACATTACAGTCAGAGAACCAAACTCAAGGGTCTGTCTTCAAACTTGGTCTGTGACTTGGCACCTTCGTTACTCGGATGCAGTGAGTGATACAAAGTGGAGATCACGGGTTATAGGATTATGCCCACAGCAGTGCTAAATTACCTACAGTTTTCTCTCCCCCAATTTTTGTTTCAAGGTTTTAATTTTTTCATCCCCAATTCTTTCAGGTGCTCCACATTCAGGGATTTTAATTAATTAGGTTTTATTTCAGGTTTTTTTTTTGTTGTTGTTTTGTTTTGGTTTTTTTTTTCCTCTCTTTTTTGTTAATAACAGTGTTAGGGAATCCTCATGGAAATGGCCTTTAAAGTGTTAGGGGCCATCTCAAACTGTCCGAGGGGTACAGAAGCAAGCTTAGAAGTGCTGCTATTGTCCAGCAAGGAGAAAAAGTTGAGGGGTGCAAATCAATGGGAGATTCAAACAGTTCTCTTCCACCCTATGTGGGCAAGGGTGTTTTTTTTCTTTTTTTTTAATAAGGAATAAGGAGTCCAAAACACAGAAAAAAGTGCTCTCCATCACAACAACTCGTATTGGCGAAGGTGCATGCGCTGAATAATGTCCCGACAGTCATTGAAAACCCTCCGGATGTTCTCCGTGTCCACGGCACACGTGAAGTGAGGGTAGCAGTAGTGCCTTCCATCTCCACTTGCTGTGCTGATTCTCTGTCCAAAGCAAGACACAGACACTGGGTTAAAATAAAACCCACTGGGGGAACCCCAACCCGTGCCCAAAGCTCGGCTGAATGAAGGTGAGATGTGCATGTGTGAGCTGTGTCTTCAAAAAGTGCAACCGAGTTGCAAAATGCCCACAAAGTTTTCACTCTCTCACCTAAACATGAAATTCAAAATGATCAGAATTACACAGTGAGGTGGTCACTGCAAGCTGGGGAATTTCAGAGAGGAATGAGAACTCAGGAAAATGCCATTATTCATATGCAGCTTTGGTGGATTTAGCAACACAATGCCTAGTCCATTTGGCCATGAAAAAAGCAGGATTTTGCCTCCATGTACAAAGCTTTTATCCCTGCTTTACACTTACAGAAAGCCTCCCTCAACTTTTTATTTTGCTCCATTTTAAAATGAATCCACAATTTGATTGCCAGGCTCACCATTACAAGTAATTGTAACAATATTAAAAAAAAAAAAATCTACATCCATTATAGCCTCAGCTGACCAGTAATGGGAAAGATAATATGAAAAGAACATTAATATCTGACAAATGAGGCATCTTTTGATTAGTCTCTATCTTTACAAATAATGCATGGAATGAAAATCTGGCCCCATTAATAACAGCAGGACTTCACTCATCATTCTATTTGGGGTTTCTTAATTCTGACCAATTCTTTAATTATGTACAAATATCCAAAAAGCAGCTAAGAAACAGCAGTAAAGCTCATAAACATAACAGTGGCTGATGCAATGTGGATGTTAAATATAAACAACACAAGAAGTGACAGCACTTTGCAATAGCAGAAGGTGAGCAAGAGCTTGGGTTAGAGAAGAATCACAAAAGAAACAGCCAAAGAAAGGAAATACTTACAAGAAACTCGTCTCTAATAAAATACTTGGCCCTTGTAACTCTGGGATCCTCACCAGGCTCTGGTGTTGCTGATTAATAATAAAATAAGCATCTTATTAAAAAAGGTGTTTTCTGGTAATAGCCCCTAAAAATGTCAACTTGTTCTATTTTCTGCTCACATGTGACAGAAATACACTTGGCAAAACTGACTGTGAGACAAGACAAACCATAACATTATTTAAACCAGCAGGATTTCAGGAGAACAAGGGAATATTACAATGGCCACAGTACCAGGCATTTAGCAAGTGAGAGAAATGTCCACAGGCAGGATTAGGGGGAGTCCCGAGGACACATTTGTAACAAAATGTCAGACTGTGATCTACCCCAAAGTAAAAGGATTTTGTCACGATGAAATGAAATTATTAATATATGTTTAAGAGGTAGGAATCTCTCATTTAATACCTTAAATCCAACATTACAATTTGGCTAAAAGACATGGATGATTACATCTACTTAAGAGTTTTCAAGTCTTAGCTGAAGCTACCAAAACCATCACAAATGTGATTAACAAGGAAATGATAAATTGCAAGCAAAACTTAAAAATCTTACCATCATCTGGTGTAGTGTAGCGAGCAAATTCTGGAAAGTAGTCTTCAATTTTAGATTTCCCTGCCAAAACTTTCTCTGCTAGCAAATCTTGTTTATTCAGGAAAAGGATTACTGAAATGGTCCGTAGCCACCTGTGGAAAATGGAAACCAAACACCGTGAGGAGGCACAGCCCAGATCACACAGAAACTTAAAATAAAGTAAGTCAGACAAAATATCTGGAGACAAGGTCGTATGACACACTGGAATGATTTGGAAAGGTTCCTTTTATACCTGAATCCCAAGGGTGTAATTCCAGGTGTGCACACCCTCAGGCTGTTTGGGTGCTCCCCACTTTGTGCTGTTAATCCAAGCCCATCCCAAGGGAGCATTTCCACCTCCCAGAGCACTGCTCCATCACTACTTTAATTACTTCAGCCTCAATATGGCAACCACCAATTAGCAGCTGTGCAGAGCTCTTTTCAATGATCTGAGTGTAATAAACATTAAAGGTGGGAGGCATTAAAGATGTGAATAACAGAGCCCCCGTGCTGTTAACCCTGGTGGGCAGCCAGGCACCACACAGCTCCTCACTCACCTTCCTCCCTCGGGGGTTGGAGGAGGAGGAAAGAAGAATGAAAGCAAAAAAATCTGGGGGTCAAGATAAAATAGAAATGATGACTGTTTAATTAGTGAAGGATAAGTGAAAGCGAGGAGAAGACAGAACAAGTGATGCAAAGGCAATCACTCACCACCTCCTGTGGGCAGAACAGTATCCAGCAAGCTGGGTAACCTCCCAAAATCCCCTCTTTTCCCCCTTTCTGCAGAGCAGGATGTTACGTGGCATGGAACACACCTCTGGTGTGCCCAGCTGTGTCCCGTCCCAACACCCCTGAGGATTCACTGCAGGGACAGAGTGAGGAACAGAGGATGCTCTGCACACACTGCTCAGCAGCATTAGTGTTATCAGCATTGTTCTGGGCAAAACCTAAACCACGGCACTCTGTGAGCTTTTATGGAGAAAACAAACTTTATCCCAGCCAGGCACAGCCACGAGTGGTGACTGCAGTGTGAGACAGATCAGCAATCTCAGTGGTAAGAGCCTTTCACAGACCTGTTGTTCCAGATACTCTTGAAGAGGTTTAGTGCTTCCTGCAGCCGATTGGTCTGATTGTCCTCTCGTATCACCATGTTGTAGCTACTGCTCGCCACCACAAATATGATAGCAGTCACATCTAAACCAAGAAAGACCCTTTAGTTAATGTCAAGCTTCAGAAGAAATATCCAGGAATCATGAAGTTCAGTAAGAAGCTGCCAGACTTTCAGCTCCCTGCAGAGAACAGGCTGGGATGCTGTTGCTGACAGCTTTTTAAGTACCAGGAGTCAAAAAAGAAAGTGAAGAAACTATGGGAAGACAGGCAAGGCAGGCCCCAGAACAGAAGCCGACAGAATGACAGAAAATGCAGGAAAGAAAGGAACTGAAGCAAGAGAGAGAAACTGAAGAAAGCAAAGAGGAGAATTTAAAGAAGATTTAAAACATGTAAAGAAAATTGGAAACAACTATGAACTATCAGGAAAGGACAGGGAGGTCCTTGGGGGAAAACCTCAGGACAAACAGCACTTTTGATTTGTGTAAAGAGTAGTAATAACAACAGCAGAGTGCAGTGAATTCATGGTTAATTGCTCTGGTGGCCCTGCAGTTTGTTTTACTGCTTGGAGCCCCATCTCCTCCCTGGGAGGCACTGCCAGGATCACAGGGCCTGGATCCCTGTGTCTGTGCTGCTCCAGTCCCTCCACACTGACTTCCAGGCTCATCTACCCCGGGCACCAGCAGCACAACAGATGAGTCAGACCATGAGGTAACAGGAAGAGGAAGGAGCAGAGGTAAAACCCAAACAAATCTGTTACTAATAGCACAGAAGAAAATATTGCACAGTCCTTCCACACACATACCCAGTGTCCAGGTGATTCTGTGACAGGAACTGCAGCAATTTACCATGAATTTCAAGTTGCATTCTGCTTTATTTATTCTCTAGGATCTCACTGTAACTTTTCTACAAAAAGGTGGACTTTTTGTGTAACTTCATTGCTATTTTGTCCAAACAACAAAGAAGAGAAAATATTTCCACCAAGTCTAGGTTTAAGAAAACCTGTGTGGAGAAAGGTTTCTCATCTAAACAGATACAGAGTAAAACAAAGAGCTGCGGTGAAGGTACCTGTCACACTTCAGGACAGACACAATCTGCCCAATTTCAGTCATGTGGGAATTAAACCTGACCTGAACTCATGGGGACACTGGTGTTAAGAGACTCCAGCTCTCACCAGATGTGTCTAACCAGACAGATGCTCCCTACAACCTCATTCTGCATTACTGGGCTAGTGCTGATTCAGAAAGAAGCACCACAACAGAGCCAAGTGGCTGCAATTACACACAAAAATGTGATAATCTGATTTCACGCGTGTCATAATTATCCTGTATTTTGTATTTTGCACAGGTACATCCATATGTAAATCTGCACGTGGAGGACAGAATATAGCTTGGAATTTACACTTTCACAGCTGGCAAATAATGCACAAAGCCACCTCCAAAAATACCTGATTAACTGAAGAGAGGGAAGCCAAAAAAAAATGGACAAGATGAAGTTATCAAATTCAAATTCTTCTCCACCTACATTCTCCTTGAAGATGTTCTAGGTAGTTACAGGAGTTTACATGTCAAGAAAAACTCAATCCTGTATGACTGTTAGGTAACTCCTTATTGAGCTACATGGAAAGATGATGGATTTCACACAGTTGAGAAAATGAAGATTAGGCACTACAATTCTGCAGAGAACTATTTTATAAAGCCACCAGAAATTCTAATCCTACCATTGAAACACTGGATCCATTTTCGGCGTTCATCTCGTTGCCCTCCAACATCAAACATACTAAGAAAAAAACATAAATCCAGTCAGTCAGAATCATTTTGTGCTGAGTTTTTTGTGTCTGCATGCAAACAGAAAAGGCAAGAAACTTTAGGACTTCTGTGTCACAGAAGTTAAAGGGAATCTTGGATTACAAGAACCTGAACAGGTAAACAGTCCATGAACACATGCATGCAGAGAAAATAGATTTAAAACATTTTGTTCATTGTGATTTAAAATAAAGCAGAAATTGCACACCAATTTGCATTTCATTTTCAAGCCAGACTACTAAATTAAAAAATCATAAAATATATTCTTTCCATTAAACACCGATACTTGAGAAATACAGTAGGCTCAATGAATATATGCTAGGCTCTCCTCCAAGTTTACCCTGGTATTTGTCTGTGTTGTATTAAAAAAATGTAAAAACATAAAAAAGAAAGAATTATACTTACTGAAAATTTACTTTATCCACCTGAAACTTGGTTTCAAAAATTCCTGATGTCAAAACTCTGCATCTGAGAAGATCCTAAAGCATAAAGGAAATGCACTGATTCAACACAGATACTTGGTGAGTTTCCACATACCCAGCAATGGAAATAAATCCCTTTTTCTCCATGTACCACAACACCAGGGAACAGCACTGGAGCGTTCAGTGTCACAGAAGCACAATGGAAATCTTGTAGGTGATGTAACCTTGTAATTTATGTGTATAAACATAATCCAAAGGACAAAGCCATTTTTACTGGCTAATTACGTATATAATATTATTGAATAATATTGAATACTAAATATGTACAATGCACAGCAATACCTGAAATGGTGATTAGAAAATGAATTAATTACCCCCAAAGATGAAGAAATGTAGATGAATTGTGTAATTTCCTCACAAAGCTCCACGTACCTGGTCAGACGGGGTGTACTCGTTCTGTTTGACTATGTCAATCTTGTCTAGAAAACTGCGGAGAGGAAAGAAAAAAGATAAACTTGTCACTCTCAAATCAGACAAACTTCCTGATGCTGTAGTAACTGACAGCTCCCAGATAAATTCTGCTGCATTTTAATGCTCTCAGGCTCACAGAACGATGAAAAATCTCACACTGAAAAGGCTCAGGTTGGGTGGTTGTCCTCAGATTGAGCGTTCCAGCAGCAGCCGGCAGAGGGCTGAGAGCAGCCCAAGGAATCCCGCAGGGAATCTCACTGCAGCCCCTCCCGCCGCCACAAACACACCGCGGGTTTAATTTAGGTCATTTATTCACACGGATCCCACGATACAACCTGCTACTGTTAACGGTAAAGCAGTGACTCAAGCAAACGGCCCACATGTACCTCCCCTGAAAGTAAAATGAGGATTTTTAAATAACTTATCAACTCTGTAGCTCTTTAGATAAGTGAAAGCCCTAAACCAATTTCAGTACAAGCTCAGTTAAGTGAGAGGGGACGCTGATTTTTCTGCCAGCTGCTGTATCAGTGTTTCAGTTACTTTCTGGACCAGCAGCAGCAGCTGGCTAAATGGGTAATAAGAGATATATTTTGTTCAAATTCATTAGACTACCTACAGATGATACTCTGGAGTATTTAATTTTTTTTTTTTTACCAATCAATTATAACCTCATAATTATCTTTCACTTCAACTCAAAGAGCAAAAATCTCAAAGAATTAGTTAATTCTGCTTTATTGTGGTGGCAAACCAGCAGCTCAGGATGCAGATTTTATGGTGTTTGCCCCCAGTCCCACTGCCCAACACCAGCTCCTCGGCCAGGTGCCCCCTTGCTCAGCCCCTTCCACTTCAGCAGTGCCTTTACCCCTAACATTAATGATTAATCAGCCTTTAAACCAATAGGCCTTGAGCTCCCTTTGAAATTCCTCTGCATGAATTGTTTTCTCTCTGAAGCAGAAATCACAAAGGAAAGGCGAGTTTTCCCTGCCTCCTTTAATGTGCACTAAGAACAGCCACAGCCTCAACGGGGGAAAAGGGAGCCCTGTCCCAGATTCATGAATCAAAAACCCAAAAAACTCCCAGCAAAGCCACCACACAACTCAGCCCCGGTTTCAGCCCCAGCTGACTTCCTAATGAGGAGCAGGGAAAGCGGGAAAAATAATCCTATATTTTGACAACTGCTTCAGTGCAATGCCCTTTTCTAGATGATCTTGCTTCAGAGACACAAGAAAATTAATTTTTGTTTAGACTGAATCACAGAATTTTAAACATATTAAAATGCATCTTAAGCTAACACGCTACAAAAACACGTGAGACAAAGTGCAAAGATCAATTTCCATCATGGAACGTGACATGGCCACAGACACACAAGGATAAAGTGGTGACAGACTGTGCTCTGCAATTTGCAAGCTGGATTTTTTCCTCATATCTTCCAAGCTGTTAAGTCATTTTTTCTTTTTTTTTTTTTTAAAAAAATCCAAAGGGAAGATATAAAACTCTCTGTTCAGTACACAGAGGATGTTAAATAAGTACAACAGCCATGAGTTCCAAGTAGCACGAGTGTTTCCACCCCGTCCTCTCCCCTCAGAGCAGAGTTTCAGAATCACGTGGCAATTTCACAAGTTGAAGGATGCTTGAAAAATGTTCCGAACAGAACATGTTCATCAAGATACAAAGGTGATTACTGCAATCACCCAGCCTTTCTGTATAAATTTATCCAAGCAGAACATTTTATGCTGGGTTCCGCAAGAGTTGGGTTTTTGGTTTTGTTTTGGGTTTGGGGTTTTTTGTTTTGTTTAGTTTTATTTTTAAACACTCTGCTAATCAGCTTAATGGATTTTGGAAACTGAAAATTAGAAAATAACAACAAGATATTGCTAAAACCTGGAACTGAAAGTACAAACCTCTTACTGTTGTTTATGCAGACTATTTTTAGGCCTATGATTTCCTTGAAAAACATCAGCCACATAGGAGCAGTAGTACTGTACTTGAGATGGATTCCAACAGCAATGCTCATGCCAGGTAAAACAAGTTCGAATGGAATAAACATTTCTTCTTCCCCCCCAAACAAGCTCCAACATTCAGCAACATCTGATACTCCTAACAATGCTCCTTGGAGAAGGAAGTCTTTCACTGTGGGACAGTCACCAGAAAACCCCTCCTGCTTCCAGGGCATTTTAGGGAAAAGGGAGCACAGCGATACATTCGATGAAGATTTCCCTCTGTGCCCCTTCCATGAAAGTCTACTCCAGCAGCTTTAAGGGCTAAATGCATTAAAAAGCAGTTTGATTTTTGACTCACACGTAAAGAAAGGGGATTGTTCTTTCACTTGGTCAGTGTAAAAATAAATGTGAGGAGAAAAGGGGAGCAGAAATTTGATCTGCTCTGATATACCTAAAATAAGGAGCAACAGCGGGAGCATGAGAGTTCAGAAAAGATCAATACACTGTGTTCAGAGACTTCTCAGTCAATGTTAGTCAAAACCAAACAATTTATCCAGTAAATTAAACTAATAATCCCGTCAGATGAGAACAAAGCCCAATTCAAAATAAACACAAAGTCACATCATTAATTTCTATTTTTAATTCTTGCTATGCTCTACCCAAAACATAAGTGAGGCCACTTGAGTACTACTTTGTGTGCCGAATTCACTGCTGTGAGAGATTGTTCTAAGCCTACTGGAGACGTGCCCACCATCTACTGTGTCAGCAGTGAACTTACAGGGAGAAATAGAAGTGACCTTGATGAAATAATTCACATAAAACTGTCAAACCACAAAACCAAATTTTATACTGCGAGCAAGCCTTGAACCAAGTTACAAAGTTAGTGTTTTTTTTTGTTCTGTAAAATCTTCCCAGAGATTATATGGAAAAGCTATTTTCCAGAAAGCAAATAATTCATTCAGCATTGCTGCCAATTCTCACTCTGGGCCACATTCTGGACATGACTAAATAATAGGATCAGCTACTGCTCTGCAAAATTCTGTCACGTAGGAAGAGGCTCTTTTGCCTGTGTTATAAAACATTGATACTGCTCTGATACATGCTAACAAAAAAAACCTCACAAGTCTTCAGGTTATTTGTAGTCAGCAACACTGAGAGGCAGCATCTCTCAGCACCAGTTGTGTCTCTGAGATATTAAAATGAAAGGTATTAACAAAAAATTAAAATAATCTGAAATAAAAAAATATGCTGCATTTCTGTGTCCCCTTTTTTAGCTTAGGGAAGGAAAACCACATGTGAAGTGTTGTGAGCAGATCTTTGTGACAAATAAAATGTCTTTAATTTTAAGGGTGCACTCAGGAGGCAGATTCACAGAGAGAGCTACACAGAGGCTTTCCTTAGTTCCAGCAGGTCTAAGTAATTAAGCCACATACGTATCCTCAATTCTGTCTAAACTTTAACTAAAACCTATTTTGTCAAAATGATGTCCCAATTTTCAGATGAAGATATATGCCAGTACCTGAGTTACTCTGGAGTTCTTTCATCCAGAGAGAGCTGCTTTACCCCTATGACGACGGAATTTCCTGAATGAACAGAGCTGCTGCCAGACAAAGAACTGCAGCTTGTTTTCCCTGCTGGAAAGGTGTGTAACACACGAAACCTTCCAGCCCAGAACCAGCACAGCTTCACTGTCTGGGGCAGCACGGGAGGGGAACTCAGGCTGCCTTTCCTCGAGCATTTCCTGACAGCCTTCTCAATAAACAGTAACTGAAATGTTACTCTCTGTCATCTGATGAAATGGTTGGCACACAGGATTTTTTTTTTTTTCCTGCTTTGTGAAGAAGAGCTTTTGTTTTCAGCCTAGAACAACACTGGAAAGGTATCTTCAAACTGACAACACACCTATATTTGAAGAGCTTTATTTCCATCAGGGTTTTTTTCTGGTCAAGTCGTAACTTGAATTTCCATATAAAATGTCTCTCTTAAAAGACACAGTAAGATCTCATCTTCGGTGTCAGCAAAATGCTTCATGAAATCAAGATTTCAATCCCAACGGAAGACAAAATTTGTTTATTACTTGTAAGCCTTAACAGTAGCACTGAAACTCTGTATTGGTGAAGTTCCTTGCCTCTGAAAGCCTTGAGGTATTCTGCAGACAGTAAATCACACATCCAGCTCCTGCCTGCCTTCACTGAGGCCACATTTCCTGCCTCCACCATCACACCCCAAAATGCACACATGGCATTAACCCTATTTTAAAGGCAGGCATACTGAGTAGTTAATTGCCACAAGTCCCTTGAGTCAGTGGAAATGATTTTTCATTTCCACTGAGTCATGTGTTTCTAACAAGATATTACTAAGAATCCACCAGAATATTACTAAGAATTATCAAGATTTTACTAAGAATTACACTGGCATTTCCCCTGATCACCTCTAAAACAGTCTTTCCAATTCAGGTTTCTATGACCAGAAAGAAATTAGTATTTTTTACTGATCACCCTAAAGACCAAAGTGTACAAATGCCCAGCGGATTTTTATTTATCTACACCCTATCCGAACTACAAAGTACTACTTAAAGTAGTTTTAAGCTGAAATTTAACTCAACATTAACAGTGTTTATTGTAAACAAGAGTGCATTTTTTATTTTTCAGAACAGACTATGCTTTACTTCTGCTTTCCTGCCTTTTTAGTCGTTGCCATAATCCTTTATGTTATTCAGCAAAGCTTTCTAAAAGCTCTGCAGTTAACTATTTGGTAAATTCTTTCTTCAGCTATGCTATCTATGCTGACCCAGAGACACAGGAGAGTACAAAGATAGAAAACTCCCTTTTAAAGGGGTATTTGTGTGTGAACGAATTGACTGTCCCTCAACTCTGTCCCTTTCTGCTGCTCAAACCAAGCAGGGGTGGGGAGAGGAGGGAATCCCATTCCTTGAACTGGTGATAAAGATTTCAGCTCGTTTATTTTGCAAGAGGAGCAGAACAGCAGGAAGAGTTACAGGAATGATGCAAATAAAACAAGCAAATGTTCAATCTGCTGGTATTTATAGTGTCCTGCAAACATGGACAGCATGTGAAACCAAACTTGTCAGGTTTTTCCTCAAATGTAAGTTAAAAATCAAAGCTGGGACATCAGTAGATTTTGACTGTTTGTTTTTTACAGATATACTGGTATTTTCTATTATTTGCAAAGAGGGAGCTTTTACTGCTGAGATGGTCACTGAAAATGTGCCACAAACATTACTGGAAAACTAAAAATGCTCAGAAAGGCACAGCTCTTTTTTCTGCCTAAATAAAACTAGATAAGGAGAGAGAAAATAAATTCCAAAACCTTTGTAATTACTTTAACAACTTTACAATTAGGAAAGAGAAAAAACCTTTATAGAGACAGGCACATAGGGACAGTACTGTACCAAGTGTTATTGGTATAATTAGGAGAGCACTATATTGCGTCTAAAAACATCTCATATACGATGTTCCTGTAACAACATTCTCCATGTCAGTCCTCAGACATAAGGATCCCATTGGAAACCAGATTTATGTTGGAAATGAACCTCGAAATGTAGCATAAGACGTGAACAGAAGTAAACCAAAAGTATCCAGAAAACTTTCCCAAGAAGCTGCAAACACTTTTTGATTTCCAGTTTCAAATCAAAGGGTTATTATGATTTCCTTATCGAAACTGCAAGTCACATAGAAAGGTTTACAAATAGTCCAAAGATCAGAATTTAATTAGAGATGGTATCAATGCATACATATCCCAGCAAAGTGATTTCGAGAGCGGCCCCAGCTGTAATTCCAGAAGAACCTCGAGCATTCCAGCCACTTGGAGGCGGAGGGGCACCATGGGTCTAATTTTGAAGCAAATAATGAGAAAGCTGAAAAGTATGACTCCATATATTTGGAATCATCTTGTGGTAATCAAGGTTACAGTTCCTTATATGGCGTGGAGAACACGAAGCACACAGAAAAAATAGAATATTAAAACTATGGGGTACAAAGAACTGCAACTATGGCAAAAAGCCAGGACGCGCCAGCAAAGCCCCCTTTAGGTTTGTGTCTCCCTGAAGTTCAAACCTTGCCCTAAAAACGAGGCTGGTTACGCACTCGGCTTCCCAAACTGCCTAATTAAAGCAGCGTAATCCGCCGGGAGGCATGAATGAATTTCAGACAAACCCAGCAGAAGGCAAACCAGCCCTTCAAAAACTGCCGGCGCTCGAAAAGGGAAATGGGGAAAAGGTAGGAGAAAGAGAAAAATCTATTTAAAGAGGTTGTAGTTGTCTCTTTCCCCCCCCCCCGCCTGTCTAAAGTTAGTCTGGCTTAGAGGATGCACTAACTTTCCCAATCAGTTTTACATTACAGCACAAGTCCAGAAATAGCTCCCAGCCGCCTTGGCCTCTAGCACGGTTGCCATGACAATGGAACCACAGGGCTATAAATAGCTCATCAGCACCAAATCTTGTGAGACACATCTGGAATGGGGCCAGCCCAGCCCCGGCCTGACAAATAAAAATAGGCACAGGCAGTTTCAAAGGCTGGAAAGGTACAATGTGGCTCGGGCTGTGCAGAGCAGGGCAGGGAAACGGGTTTGATTGCTTGTTAGCACGAGATTTATTTGATAGGAGATTGGGAGAGGTATAAAAGTCACTTTATTGCATGCTAAACAGCCAGCCTTTCTCTAAGGTCTATTTTTCTTTCTTTTCCCCACCCGTCTGCAGCAAAACCACCCTGCTTTTGAAACTGTAACAATGCAGCCTTTTGCCCAGGAGACCATTAAAATAAGGAAAAACAGAAGGAAAGAAAAGAGATCTTCAAATCTTCCCCCCCACAACTATTTCTGTACGTTTTTGGCTCAAGTGCGTTGAGTGCTCCTGCGGGTCTGACAGGCATCCTGGCTGGGATCCTGCCCGGGCTGCAGCGCTTTGCTCCAGCTAAAATCAGTCTCAGGCTGCTCCGTGCCTGCAGGAGCCTGGAGAGGGACGTGGTTCCCAAATCCTTATGCAAGGGCTGCTCTTGGCATCATCCCTTTGGACCCTCAGCATGGGACAGAACCAGAGTCACAGCATATCCCACCCCACTTCCCAACAGCTCCGTGCCACCAAACTGCCTCTGGAGCAAGCATTCTCTTCCACTTAGTGGGTGAGAAAATGTCGTATTTTTAGCACAGACTCTTGATCAACCCATTCAATTACATCCAAATTATCTGTGTGGGAACAGAATGTTATGTCAAAAATGTTATGCAGTGTATTTGTCAATATTACTCAACAGAAGCCATTTGTATAATGAGGAGATTCAATATTTTCTCCAGCACAGGAAAGCAGCAGCTCAGGAATCAAACTGAAGTTGTGAGACTTTGTTATTTCACAGACACTGGAAGTAGTAAGTCAGCGTGATACAACACAGAGAACACCACTCCCAAAATATAAAATCCTAGTTGCTCTATCAAAAACCAATAGAGACTACAGATGGTGATCAAGAAACTGCAACTATAATAAGCACTGAGCCACAGTAAAATATCTTCCGTCTGCCAAAAAGGCACCGTGCACGCGCTCCACGCAAACTGCACCATCAGCCCACAGGATTCCTTTAGGTCCCTACATGGATATTTTCATTGCTAAAAATTGTACAGTTACTTCCACACAGGCTTCAAGCTGTATGTAAACTTCCCTCCCCTTCCCCTGCCTTTCACCACATCCAGTTTGCTCCCCTGCCATCTGAACAATGCATACCTCAGGAACAGCAGCTTGCACAGAAGGATTCTGGATAATGTACTTTAAAACATGCAACGCAGGATTTATTGGTTTTTATAAAGAGAGACTCCAAGTTAGTCTAAGAGCCTATCACCAGCTGCAAGTTTTGATTTAAATCATATAAAAAAAGAATTTCCTTTTCTTCCTTAAGAAAGCAACTCATACATCACTACAAGACAGCCCTTTCTGGCCCACATAAGGGACAAACCTCCTCATTTTGTCTGGGAGCAAGATGAGGGGGAGAGGGCTGTAGAGTAGCAAACGCGACACGGGATGCCCCAAACTTGGCCAATATTCCAGTCCTTCATTGGAAGGGCTTCCATGGCATCCCCAGTTCCTCTCTGCCATTAACTGTCCTTGCCTTGACCAGATGATCCTTATGGAGGATTTGTGCTCCTTTACGCTGGCCAAGGGCCCTGCTCACCCCAAATTGTGCATCCTGTGCCCATTCCCGGCCCTCTCATGGAGCTGCCCTGCACAGCCTCCCCCAGGAGAACCAACACCACCCCAAGCCACGCACGGGGGGCTGCTCCAGCCGCCCTCACTCCCGCTTTGCCAGCGTGCAGGGAGGTGTTCCACTCTCACCACCACCACCACCACACCAGACCGATTAAAGCACCTCGTGCCCCGTGCCCGAGGCTGCCCCGGCCGGACGAGCCTGGGGATGTCGAAGAACTCCGGAGCAGCCGCTCAGCCCAGCCCAGACGACTTCAGCGGCTGCCAGGCCCAGGCTGGGAGCACCGGTGCAGGTAACGGTGTGGATGAGATCACCACAACACCATCCCATCCCAGGGCAAGCCCGGGGCGGGAGCGCGGCGTGAGGGAGTGGGGAGGAACATGGTGCAATCCCTAGAAACATTTTTTTTTTCTCTCTTAACAAGGCTGCAAAAGGAGACAAAAGCCATGGGAAAAGGCGAAGGGATTACATGTTCATGCAACAAAACTCCTTTCTCCACTTTGCTCGCTGCTCCTCCAGCGTTTCCTCCTGAATTTTGGAGGGCCATACACACCAGAAACCTGGGCATAATTAATTAACCTGTTTCTTGCAAGACACTATGAAATCTGTTGGTTTAGATATGGGATATTTTATCTTTTTTACACTTTAAAGCAATTTTGCTTGCCTGCCTTCATTTTTACTTATCCTCATTTCTGTCCTTCCTGATGCTGGAAATGGTTTTGACCTCCTGTGACTCTCAAAGATTGTCATCTTAAAGAATCTAGGTCCTCCACCAAGTGTGGTATCTTTTCCAGTTATTTCAGCAAAAGCTCTGCACAGTAAAGACTACAACTTCTAATTTTACACAAGGAATTAAAAGCTGAAGCCTAACCCTTAATTGTAAGAAAACAATAAATCGTTTCCATGGTCTTCACTATCTAAAAACCAACAAGCTGGACTAGTGACAACTCCAGTGTGGCTGCTGGTGAACTTCTCCCCCATCTGCTACCCCTAAATATCCATATTTTTAATATAGTTCTTGTCATGCCCTGTTTTCTGGAAGGTGGAAAAGTATCTATTAACAAGGTGAGACATTTTCCTGTTTTAAACCTTTTTAAATTGTAAGCTGAAGTCACAGACCTTATATACTGCAGAAGAACCCAAAATCTGCATCACTGACTGCATCCCTCCTGTGCTCTGTGGGGACTGAATTTGGACAGAAACTTGATATTTAATAATTTTTCACAATCTAATCTAATTTAAATCCGTCAGGTGCAATAAGGATCTTCTTAGGTTTAAGAATATTTGCTGTTAACTTAGACTAAGGAGTCTGTTTAAGGAAAGTCAAATTCAGAATGAAGAATTTTTAATGAAATTTGGACATGAATTTGTTTGAATTTCCCCATATCTGCTTTCAAATAAGGATATGAAAGCTTCCTTCAATCCCAGATGCCATTTTTAATATGGCAATAACCCATGCACGTTATAGGTGTAAGTCCCCTACTCTAGGCTGCTCTGAGCAATTAAAACAGGTGAACCTAATGGGATATCCTTTCATTGTGCTTCAACCAAGTATTTTTATGAATCTTGTCCTCATGGTCTGTAGCTCCCTCCAGTGCCATCAAATCAGTAGAATTGATTTCAGCTGATAAAGACCAGCATGTATCTATAATTTTAAATCTGCATTATTATGACAGAACTAATTATGACAGAACTAATAAAAAAATCATGTTAACAATTTAAAATATTAATAAAAGTGCTTTCAGATGATAAAAGAATGAACAAGCTTAACACTCCATACTAGTTTCTCTAAACTGAAGAAACAGATCTACCTGCAAAACCAGATAAAATAAAGTTTCAGACAGTTCCCACATTTTTTCAGCTTGTGTATGGCTTGTAAACCTAAACCTAAATAGGGAGCACACAGAACCAGGTACTTCCCCAGTTACTACTGGGAAAATGGGCAACATCATTTGTAACAGGAATTTTAGGGACAAGGCTAGGTGGAGCTGATAGGACCGCACGTGACAGAAAAGGAATTTTGAACCAAGACCGAGTTTCCGCAGGAATTAAGGAAGCAGTGATAGCTCAGGGAAGGAATCAGGCCCCAGATGAGCCCAAAACAATGGGAAGACAAACCTCTGCTGGGTTCTGAGCAGGGTGGTGAGGGAGGACTTCACCTCCCTGTTTAGATACACTTGTACAAAGATCTCCAGAAAAATAGTTTGCATATATTTAGATGCAAGCTATAAATCCAGTGCTGGAATCTTGTCTGCCTAGGCACCATCCCAGCTGAGATTTTTGTTCAGTACTTTAGGAAGTGGGGTTCTCTGGCAAAAAGGCAGCAATTTTGACTCTGATGCTGCTCACAGGACACTGAAATGTTCATTTCTGTCCCATGCTGCTGCGGGCAGGGAATGGAAGGGCCTCGGTGCCTCCACAGGACCGAGTACCTGTCAGTACCTGCTGGGGCTGACAGTCCCACACCTCACAGCAGCTCACATTTCAGCTTTTGCTTTCCTCAGAGGAATGTGGCTTCCCCCCTCCTTCTTGTTTAAATGTTCTGCTTTCAACCCAGCAAAAACAACTCCAGGCCTCTGCAAAAGCACAGGCACAAGCTGGCACCTGGAGTTGAAAGCATCTGTAAAGAGCACACCTCTTATTTGGAAGTGAGTTGTAATAATACAGTTATTATTTTTTTTCTTGAAAACATTTGCTTGATCATGGAATTTAATACCAGGCATATTTAAAAAATATAATTTTAAACCAGGCAAATGACACAGTGCTGCAACAGCATTTTATATTGTGAATTTTGAGCAGTGCAGGGACACTCATCTTTGGCTACAGTGAAAAGCAAATATCTGGTTCTGTGTTCTGCCATACAACAAAACGAAGAAGTCAAGTTTAAGTGCTTGGCTGTCCCTGGCACACATTACACTCAGGCAGATAAAAGGAGCAAGAAATAAAGCTTGAAGCCAAAATCAAAGGTAAATAATAAAGGTGATCACACTACTTCTGTGGAAAAGCCATTCACAGGAGTCACCATGGTTCTGGAATAGTGCAGTCCCCTTTTATTCCCTGTGAAAAACCTTCCAGTCATCCAGTTTCATGGTTTTGCTTTTTGCGGAGTGTTTTGCTACTCTTAAAAGGAAAATCTAATACAGACCCTCCATCTTTGCTTACTCACGTGTCTGTGACAACATCAACACACAGACACTGACTATACAGTGTTTCCACAAACTGCATTTGGGTATTTAGTGCTTTTAAGCCTGCAATTAAAATGGACAGCTTGCAGAATAATGTGGCTTTACAAAGACTCACAAACAGCCCTAATTTAACAAGGGACATGACAAGCCATTTTAGAATCTTTTAAATACAATATTTTGGCCCTTCCTTCTCTCTTCCCCACTGACCTAACTTGACTCAACTCACTCTGAAGCAGAATTTAAATCATTACAAGAATATGAACCTTAAATCTCACCTCTCAAAAGACACAGCTGGCTATAAAAGACCTTAAAATAGTACTAAAAGCTCTAGTCATTCAAATGACTGTAAAACACAGTAGGACAGACTTCGTATTTACAAAACATACTCTAACATTTGCAAAATGTGTTTTTTCATGCGGACTTTTGTAAGCTGTGCACTTTTAATGCTGGAGTCACAGAGAATTTAGAATGAAGTGTGCACAGGAAAAGTAAAATCCCTGACAAGGCACAACCTCCGCCTGTTTCCTCTCTCAGCCACGAGTCACGTCGCTGGTTTCGGCTCAGGGAGGTTTTCCATGGCAGTCCCTGACTCACAGAGGAGCACTGAGGTGCTGCAAAACATGGAATCCAGACAGGACTGGAGTGAGGGCTGCGGGTGAGGGATGGGGAAATTTTGGGACAACTCTTAAATTCCCTTATTCTCTAATTGGCTTGTTTTGTAACGTTAAAATGAGGAAGGAGTTTGGCTGCTTTGGGTGGAATTAGTTCTTTTGAACTAGCTTTATTGACTCCATTTATTGCCTATATAAAAATGTTGTAATTACCTAAACAATTACTAAATGTATTATTCACAGAACGTAATTATTTCAGCATTACAACCCCAGGAGCCCCTCAGCAGCAGAAGGCACAGTTCTATCTTGAGGTGGAACCTTATACTCAGAAGAATTAAGACTGAATTAAGATTCCTGAATTGAGATTCAGGAGGTACCAGAGGTGACACAGACCCACCGCCCTTCAGCATCCTCACTGGCCTCCTTGTTGGCAGCCTTTACAGAGGCCAAGGACTGGGACAGCCCAAGCAGGGAATCTTCTCCCACAGCCCCATCCCTCTCTCACACAGCTCTCTGTGCTCCCAGGCCGTGCCAGAGCCCTGACCACAAACCACCCTTTGGCTGAGGCTGGAGAGAGCCTCTGCGCTGAGCTACCCTGGACAAAACTGCTCCATTTCAATTCCTGCCACGTTCTCTGGGAACCTTAACTCCAGCCTCACCTTTCCTCTGGGGATGGGGACAATGGGAACAAAGAAAGAAAGATTCTACCCATTGCCATCGTGAAGCAAGTACAAAATGGTGCAGTGAGCTCTACCTGTGCAGGGAGCATGGAACAAACACCAGGAGGTGGGGAAGAACTTCATCTCAGTGGGCATTAATTCTGAAACTCCAGTGATACTGGTTTATGCTTTTTTTGGTTTATGACACTGAAAAGAAAGGATCACAGAGCTATGAATAACAACTCATTTTCGCACCACCAGTGGGTGGACTCCCCACCCCCGTGCACTCAATCACAGCCAGGCAGCAGGGAATCCAAGGGAAGGAAAAGCCAACCTGAAGAGCCCAAGGTATGCGCTGAAGTTCCAAAAAATCTCCAAAATCCACTGGATGACTAAAAGCCATGATTCCAGCAGAAGACACACACATCTTCACCATCTCTTTGTCTGCAGAGGGCAGTGTCTCATGTTTGCATCTCAAATGGATGAAAACCTAAGCCTAAATTACTCATTAACAGATAACAAAGTTCTTCTTCTACATGAAAGAAACATTTAAACAGTCTCAGGAGAAGAACTGAACTAAAAAAGACACAAAAAACCATGGGTATAATTGCTGCAGTGGGAAAGATAAGAAGGGGTCTAAAATACAAGAAGGGGTATTTCTCTTCCCCAAATATTGTGCTTATTCCCACATCAACATTTTTTAAGCCCCAGCTGGGGCTTTTGGCTGCCCAATATCCAAGCCTGTTATTTTGCAAAAAGACATAAACCCAGCAAGGCTTTTATAATGTCTACAGAAATACTAAATGATGTACAGCACCCTTCAGACTGCAGTCTAGGTTCAAATATATGCCTAAAACTTAGTGGCCATCAGTCACAGGCCACAGATCTGGAAATAAATGTGTAATTCAAAGCTTTGCTGGGAAGCAGAGGCATGAGGCAGCTCCAGAGGAACAATCCTGGGCTCACCTATTGCTCTGATACCTGCAACTGGCAACTCTGTGACTCCAGAGTGCTGGAGACAATTCCAGGATTTCCATTTGTTCTGCATTACTATAATTAGAGCTTCCGGATCATGGTTTACACTAAGAACAGCAGCAAAGGCTTCAAGGTGGAAGAGACTCAGATCAGACGGGTCAGGAGAAAGTCTGCAGAGAATGCTCACAGGTCCTGGTGAAAGGGAGGTGTGTTCCTACATTATCTATCCCGTATCAGGTGCTTATTTATACATACACAGTCTATAAACACCGTAACCATATGTGAAACACAGCCTTTATCACACAACAGCACTTTAACTCCACTTCCTGTCCTCAGCAGCAAATTATTAATTCACCACAAAAAAGGGGTGTCTGAGCACAGCAACTGGTACATTACACAGAAGTTAATAATATCAGACTACTAAATATAGCCACTCCTGCTTTTCTTCTACATTTTGCTGCCTAAGAGATTTTTGCAGCATCTTGCACACACTGGCTTGCCCTGCATGGATGGTGATGCTCAAAACTAGTGACAGGTGCAGAGCTTTCAAAACAGCACTTTTCCCTCACGCCATCCCACCCACGTTTAGCTCCAGCTTGTAAAACTGCAGTTATCTGCTTTGTAGGAACGCACACGCACAGGAAGTCCAAGGAACAGACTGCCAACAAGCAGATGAGAAAATT
Source organism: Promerops cafer (assembly GCA_013398275.1). Taxonomy (NCBI): domain Eukaryota; kingdom Metazoa; phylum Chordata; class Aves; order Passeriformes; family Nectariniidae; genus Promerops; species Promerops cafer. Next base: position 1,453,602 of record VZSE01015292.1, read on the forward strand.
AAAAAAGATCTGAGATGCTAATAAACCGTGCCAGAATCACACACTGCATCTAAATACAGGTTTTGAGGGAACACCACTGGAGTACTTCTGCAGATAGGCATATCTTTCATTTTAATTAAGGAAGAAAATTTCCCTCCTTTCAATGAGCTCACTTCCATTGGAGAGACCTGTTTTACTAACATAGCTTATGATTTTCGGTTTCTTTGCTTAAAGATAACAGAGTGAGGAAGAAAAAAAACCTTAAGGCCTATATAATTTACATTTGGGTCACTGACTTTCTTGGTTGAGGCTCCAAACATCAACCTTTTAAAAAAACTCCACAAGCCCCACATTGCTCTGCAGCAGAACTTCCTCCTGCTACCCTACATTCATTTTTATCAGCACAAACTGCAGATATTCAGTGGAGTTACAGTCAAAAGGGATCCCAAGGGAAAAAATAATCTTTGACTAACATCACAGTCAAAAAATACAACTTTTAAAAAGCTGTCTGGACATAACCCTGCGTAAGGTGCTTGAGGGGACCATGCTTTGAGCAGGAAGGTGGGACTAGTTGGCCCCAGTGGTTCCTTCCAACCAGACCCCTTCTGTCTGATCCAGTGATTACTGGTTTCTAAGAAAGTATGCAGGGAAACTGCCATACATTTACATAGACAGACCTAACTCTGCAGAGAAAAATCTGTTTCAGCTTTCTGCATGTCCACCATTAATCCATTATGATGCCTTGTGGTGTGGACGTCAGGAATAAATGTGAAACAGTTCAGAACTTAAAAAACCCCATTGCTTACACATGGATATTACAACCTGATTCACCCTGTAAACCATGTATGTATAAAAGCAGCATGTGCTTGTACAGATTCTGGTAATTACAGAGGTTTGTTTCAAAAAACCACCGTTTTTCACACAATATAAACATGGTAATTGTCACATTATCTCACAATCTACATTGTGATTTCAATTATGCACAACAAAGGGACTGCTCATGAGAACTGAACTGAGAGAGTAAATCACACCCCTCATAATAATAGTAACAAACCTGTGTTCATTAGTGTTTGTTTGTTTTTAAAAGGTATTTGTTCAACTACTACAAACATCTCTTGCAGACTGGTGAAAAAGAAAAATGCACTGGGTGCGGCATCAATCTTTCATTTGTAAGACTTGTCTTGAGGGAAATCAGTTTCATATTCTTCACAGCCACGTGACTTTATCAGAAAACCACAGTGCACAATTTTGGCATAATTAGTAGGACCTTCTGAAATACAGCCCAGAAGAAAGCTCTGAGGGAAACAAACACGTTTCACATCATTAGGGAAAGTTAAAGCTGAAATGGAGGTACCAGCCGCTGCACACAGCAGCAGAAATCCCACCTATTTTTAGTTCACAATTCCAATAAGAAAACAGCTGGGAGTCTAATGAAATTATCTTGGTGACAAATTTAATGGACTGAACACTAAAGTTACTATTTTTAAGTAAAGTTCCTAATTATCCTTCAAAACAAGAAGCAATTAAGCAGCAGTGGAGCTCCAGCTTCCCAAGCGTCTGCAAGGCTTGGCTCCAATCAGATTGAAACTGGGAAATGGCTCAACACCTTTCTGATCCTAAAAGTTGGTTGAGGGCCAGGCTTGGGGTTTGGTTGGGTTTTTTTTTTTAGTCTAATGAAAGCAGTTCTGCTTTGACCTGTCCAGTCCTGCCTCGTGCTGTTTTCCCTGCCTGAGCTCCGTGCAGCTGCACAGTTCACACGGTGCCCGCGGAAGGGAATCGGAGCATGGACGGTCTGGAGAGAGCTGGGGAGAGCCCAGAATGATAACTCACTGCCTGCATCTCAGAGCAGCTCAGCTCCGTGGCACAGAGGTGCAGAGGGAAGTGCTCCAGCAGCAATGGAGGAGGGCCAAGGATCCCACCTAGCAAAGAGCTCTGACAGAGCACAGAGGAATTCTGGTATTTTCAAATTTACTGAAACAGACACATTAATCACAGTAAAGCAAGTTATAATCTGACATGGTCCTCTCCAAAAAGCTTTTTAAAATTGGCCATTTTAATTACTGTTTCCCTTGGTAACACACTGTGGCACCAATGAGTCTGTTGTACTTGTAACCTCATATAAGACTATTCCACACTTCATACATACCACACACCTTATTTTTGAAACAAATTTTGAACAAGAGAGGTAGAGAATTAGAGTTAGCATTGGAAATACACAGATAATGTAGTAATATTTGCATTTTAATGAGACATGGTAAGATCCTAGAGTCTGGAATGCCCATTTGGGGAACATATCCTGGTAAAACAGAAGATCTCTAAACCCCTCCTCTCATCCCTTACACCAAACCACTTCATCATGAGATTTAAGATCAAGAATCTTGATGACAAGACCTTGATCAAGATTCTTGATGACATCACAATACTTCCTGGCATTACAACCATGAAAGATAGATCATCCTTCATTCATATGACTTCACTTAAAACCTCACACTATCCAAAATCACCCAAGGGTTTTTGCAGATGTGAGCTTTTATAATCCTCTTGAAGAAGAGCTGAATCAAAACATCACTTTACAAACGGGGAAACTTTGTTTCACCCAAGCTGGGCCTTGGATAACACAATGTGTGTATCCTAAAGCAGTTCAGCTCCCTGGGACAGAGGTGAACAAGGAGTCCTCCAGAATGAACCAAGGAGAAGCCATTCCAACCCAGGGAAGAAAAGGAGTCTGCACACCTTAAATGCAAACTCTGTCCTTCTTCATGGCACACATAGTGATGTTAGGGAGAGCTAACAAAAACACCAAAATAAAACAACAATCAGGAGGCTCACTCTTGAGACTCAGTTTGATGAAAGATTATCCAGAGAACAGCCACACTTCATGAAGCAGTGTAAGAGAATTGTCTCGCCAGACATGAAGCTCCACAGTCCATTCACACACCTCCTGATCTTGTAACATTATAAATGTGTTATTACACATTATTACACATATCTAAGTCCCTCTTAGATACTTTAACAGCAGAATTGGTGGACAGTGTGGTCCTCAGAAAATTTGCAAGTATCACCAACATTGGCAATAAACAAATAAACAAGGCAGTTTTACAGGGGATTTTGTACATATATTGCTATTTTCATTAATTTATAAAAATTACTTAGGGTTCAGAAGGATCTTTTTTTTGAAAAACACAAATCTCTCAGCCAAGATCCCACAGCAGACCTGGCCACCTGACCCAGGCTGGATGTGGCTCCTGCCAGCACCACGCTCCTTTAGCGGCCCAGGAGCCAAGGCTCCTTCCCTCCCCCAGCTGCAGAAGGCTTCCTAAAAATAGTCTTTTGCCAGCTTTTACTCAGGCTGCAGTTTACATGAGCCCTCTGGGAGAAGGGGAACCTTGCAGAGTACCCAAGGCACTCACTAAAAATTTACTGGGCAGCCAACACGTTTCAAGTGTAAATTATCATCCAGACACTGAAACCCCTCACTTCCACAATGAACACATTACAATTTAGCTTTATTGGTGCATATCCTTCTCAGAGACTTAATTAGTGTACCACAATACAAATATAGTTAACGGAGATTTATATTTACCTACAACTTATTTTAACACGTTTCAGCTACAAAATCAATGTATAATATACTACAGAGTAATCAGTTCAAAATCACAAAGCCTATCAATGACATCCTGCTACAAAATTACTCTTAATCACATGTAAAATTAGCCAGCAATTTCTTTCGGTTTATTTAGAACTTAGTCACACACTAAAAATACTGTATTTAAAGTTACTTAAGCTCAGCTTTGGTTTGAGAACTTCTTCACCTAATATGAGCTTAATCTACTTTTTAATTTTCAGCCTGCCCCTCGTGAAGTCAGGATTTTATGACCATGTTCTCTGCATGCAAGCACATGGTCTCAATAAACTTTTGAGCCTGCTGGTAAATTTATACCAAATGTCCTCCAGACATCTTTGTCAGGGGTCTCTAAAAAACAGTAACTTCAGCAATACCTGTGATTGCAGGCAAGCACCCAGACAAAAGAAATTTAAATAGAAGTCTCCAGTGAAGGAAAGGCTTTGGCGCATCACCGAACAGTGGAGCTCACAGAAGAGGAAAACAAAGGGGAGAACGTGCAAGTCAGCAGCATCCAGTGCTCCCTCTCCCCGGGACTGGCAGTGATGTATCTACAGTGTTTCAGCCCAGGGAATAATTGGGAATCGAACCTGGTGCTTTCACATTGTACCAGCAAATGTATTGGCCTCATTTCATCCTTGGAGCAGGAATTTTCTGTTGCCTTCCATCTTTCAGAACACGGTTGCTTTTACTTCCTTTTTTAAAGCAAGTCTTTAATGAGGTTTTACAGTAGCTTTTTAGGCCTCAAGTTTGATAAAAGTATTCTAATTGTCATCCTGTAATCTTGAGATGTTCCTTTTCTGCAGCAATGCAGCTGAGCCATGAGAGCTCTCATAAAACTCTCCAAAAGCTGTTGTGCCTGCTCACAGGGAGCACCAGAAACAGCAGCTCCCAAGGACAGGCAAAAAGCCCCAGCACCCACTCACCCAACCCACCCAGGCGAGTGAACTGCAAAACACTAAAAATACTGGTCCCAGCTGCTTCACGATTGTGGCTATCGGAGCACCAGGGATGCACATCATTCCCACAGCCCTGTCCTGCTGCAGCTGAGTTTTCTGTGGCTTCCCCAGCAGCAGCCAGACCTGGGGGTCCCCTGCCAGGCCCCCCAGCCAGTCCAGCACTGCATCCCACATCAGCTTCCCAAGCCTCCACCCACAGGATCCACCCAGGAACGATGCTCCGGCCTAACATGGGCCATGCAAAAATGATGCAACCAATGCCACGCTCTTCCTTGTTTCCTCCAGGGTTTATTTATAGCTTGCCCTGTATTTTGTGCCTGCAGATCTTCCTCCTGGCAGGAGGGATTCCTAGGGAAGGCTGCTCCAGCCCCCGTGGAAGTCTTTTATTCCTCTTGTTTCTGTCTCACACTGAATGGTTTGTTTGAATCACAGCTCAAAACTAACCTCGTTCAGGGCTTTCTCTGTTTGCACAAAGGGGCCTTGCAAGAGCCTGGGAGGGGTAGGGAAAATTCATTCTCAGGAACTACTATGAGTTGTAAGAGTTGCTTTGATTGATTCTCACCATTTGACAGCTACAGTGTTTCACCAGCACAGCAATTCAACACTGCCATTTCATTAACTCCAATACTCAAAAGTCAAGATGTCATTTGCTCTGCTTTATAATAAGCTTCTGGGAATTTTATGGTAAAACTGAGCATATTTTTTACATTAATGGGTACAACTTTTAAAAAATACAGAAGTCTAGTACACCCGAGGTGCATGACAAACTGACAGAGTTTACAGCCACAATTCTGCCTCTTATTTAACTTCTCACCCTAATTCAATCTGACCAACTCATTTATGACATTCATTCATTCCCAGTTCAGACTGACCACTGTCTTCCCAAAAACCAGAGGACTGAAGGATTGCTATGTACACAACAATCTACTATTTTACTCATTCCAGTTTTCTCAAAACATTTGAGCAATGCGATTACAGAAGTTTCACCTGCAGTAAACTGTTACTTCTAGGGAATTTAGTTAATTTTAGTGAATTTTTTGCACTTTACTTACCAGAAAAAAAGGGTCTATTCTCTGCCTAGTGAAAAGAAGATTAAAAATACAAAAAACAAGGAGTATCATTGCGAGATCCATGTACAGCAAAGCCAAACCCAAGGATCTGGAGCTTTCAGTGTTTATGTAGCTTTGCCAGCTGACTCTCAGCATGTGTCAAACCCCATCAAACACGGGGCCTGTCCTCAGTAAAAGCACCAAGGGTGTGTTCAGCTCTGCCCAACAGGGTGATTACTGCACTGCTGGGATCCCCTCGCTCCAGGAATGTGTGGCATCACCAGCAGGATGAAAGGCTGCTCAGCAGAGCACCACAGAATCCACGCAATCAGAGATACCTGTGAAACCTGTTGTTAATGAATTCACTCACAGGAGGAGACTTTTAACATCATCTGCTTCAAGAGAGTTTCTATTAGAGAGGATCCAGCCTCTTGAATTTTTCTTAATCTTTACCATCATAAAAGAAAAATAGAATTGTGTAGCAATGCTGTGGTAGTAGCTGCATTTAATGATCTTGTGGAACAACGCAACATTCTAATTTCTTTAGTACATTATTTTGCCTATAACAACACTGATGAATTGCTCAGAATGTTTTGCACATTGAGTCAGGGCTGTGAATACACACGACATCTTTTTTCTTTTACTAATATATTATTAGTTGTTTGAAAAATATTGGTCATTTTAATTATGTGGAAAATGATTTATGAAGTCTCAAACCTTCACAATCAATCAATCAATCAATCAGTCAATCAATCAACAAATCTAATTCCTACACATCTCCTTGATTGGAAGTTGGTAACATACTCTTCAGGGTGGCAACTCCGTACCTGTTTTTGCAGCACTAACCCCAGGTCAGTTTAGCTTTAGGCACAATGTACAGAGCCAGTGTTGTTCACTAATCCTCATTCTATTACAAACTCGTACCTATCAACAGAGCAAGAGACCAATACAATATTCACAGCATCTCCTCCAGAAGCCTCAGTGGACAAAATGTGTTTTTTCATACATTTCTACCATATTCACTCACTATGACTTAATGCCACAACAAAAACTTTTGAGGATGAAAAGAAACTACAGTGGGAAGGAATGAGGAACCTGTTGCCATTAAAATGCAGAAATTAGTGAGAGTTTAATTAACCAAAGGTTTTGGCTTATATTCCATCTCCTGCTGTATTGCACTGCAACACTTTCCCATCACCCACAAAAAAAATTCCATTGCATTTGCATTTGTAGGTTTGCAGAGAACAAAACCACAAAAAACAAAGCAGAAGCCTGAACAGGTATCAGAAATATGTTGACTAAGTCCAGACACTACTGAGCCAAACAGACTTGAAAGCAATTACAAAAATATGCATCTGACATCTGTTTCAAAAAAAGCTCAAGATGACTTTATTTTCTCTTTTCAAAATGGAAATCCCTGGGATTAGGCATATTTTGTCATTTATCTGTATGTTTAAAATCACTTGGTGATGCAAGCATAATATTCTCTATCAAACAACACAATTTGCCATTTTTATGACTAGTAACAAGGAATCCGTTCTTCTCTTTACTGAATTATTTTTAACTCTGTTAATTAACGTTATGGGTATAGGCCACCCATCAAGAAATGTGGCTAAAGAATTTTGTCTGCAGAATTCTGGACTGTAGCCAAATACTTTTAGAACAGAATTATCTCCTGAAGATGCATCACTCGTAGGTTTATGCAGCAGTACTTACACATTTACATTCTTTGGTAATAACAACTTTGGTTTCAAAGCCGACTAATAAAGTAAAATATTAATGGAGATACATCCTAAGCAAACCACACCCTGGACTCCAACTCCAGTATTCTCCTCCAGATAACTAAAATGTCAGTAAGTTTGTTATCTAACCCTGCCTTCACTACACTCTCCTAATGTTCTTCTGACACTCAAAATGAAACTTCTCCGTTAGAGGAGCACAGCAATCTACTGACCAAATCATGTGGGCGTCTGCTTATGATCTCAGAAAAAATTACTATTTTAAAGACAAATTTTATTTAAATAAAATGCTAACATTCATGCCAAACTTTGAAAAATACTCTTGATCCAGTTCAAGCCTAACCTGAACAAATGTTGTGCATGTGAATTTTGTCTGAAACAAAGAAATAGCTGTTGTGAGAGCAAATCCATTTACACGTGAAAGCAAATATAAAACATCCATTTCCACTGAATCAGGCATCCATAAACACTAGAGTTTATCCTTAACCCTTGCAGGCATTAGCAAGTGATGCATTTAAACTAAAAGGTGAAGTCTGAATATTTGGACACAGGACTGTGTCAAGAAATTGGGGAAGAAGTTCCAACCCAGTTTTTTTGTGCTCTACAACCAGGTCTGCCCTGCCTCCAGCTGAAGGCAAATCCTCAATATTTACAACCAGGCAGGGAAAGGAAGCTGCATCTGCAGCCAAAGGCCAGAAAGGAACTGGCACATTCACAGATGTGTGGAACAGAGGAGAAATAAAAGCAGCAGATGAATGAAGGCAATGAATCCAAGGGGCTGAAGTGGCCGAGGGAGTGAAAGTGGAGGCAGAAATCAGATTCCTGGAGCAAACAGTTAAACCCCTTGACAATAATTCAGGATGATGCAATGGGCACCACACAGACCTCAAAAGGCTGGGGTATGACTTCTTCAATTATTCACATTTTGGACTTGTAAAGGTCTTTCTGCCATTATGGCCCATCAACTTTGTATCTTCCTTATTGGAGCACCTAATTTGTAACATTCAAGCAACCTGTTCTAGGACACCTTTTAGTTTATCTTGCTTCATACTAGAATGTAATTTATTTTGAAGACAGAGGAGTTTATCTGGGGTTGAGTGTAGCTTGAAATTATGAATTTATGATTAGCTCTGACAAGAGTGGGAACATGTGCTAGATTCATAATCCATTTATTGGCTAAATTTAGGTAATCTGGTTTTCAGAGCACTTGCCAGCAGGCACATCCCTGCTACTGAGAGTCAGCAGGAGAGGGCACACACGTGGAGGAGTTAGGTATAATTCAGCTGTTACATATTTGGACTCATGTTGTTGGTAGTGACTTCACTGAAGTCATGCAAAGACAGGAGTTACTGTGCTCCCCATCATACACCTAATGCCCCACCAGACTGCAGGAAATGCATAGCCTGGGCTGTATTTCTTTAATTAAAATTTAACCTTGTTTAAAACATGATCTTCTATTCCCTCAAGCTGAAGATGAGCAGGAAAAAGACCCTAATTCAGTTATCTCTAAGCACTCTGGAGTAGAGTAACGTGGATTTTGTAATCAAGACCAAAAATTAGGAGTTAGATGATCTGGGTCTACTCTTTGGCTTGCCAAGGAATTCACACAGCAGTAGGCAAGCTCATCAGTTTTATTCCAGTGAAAGGGGACATGAATATTATTCTTCCTCATGGGAACGTTTAACAATATGACTGTCACTGTCCGTAAGAAGCTCATGGATGCCAGGAATACAGGCCAGGGAAATTCCTGTCCTGTTGAATGTGAGCACTCAGAGGAGCTGAAGACAAGAGAAACCCCTGTCAAAATCACATTGAATCGAATGGAAAGAAAGGGGAAGAAAAAGGTAAAAAATAATACGGATAAGAAATTAGACTAACAGTAGTACCACTGATAAATCAGGCACTGTTTAAAAAGGTGAAACTTTGAGCAAACACACTTTACTACGTGTTCCATGAAAGGAACTTTGTCATGAAGAGAAATCAACATGGAAGAAAATCATTAAGTGCACAGATTGGGGCTCTTAACTGCTCTCTGCAAGTCTACAAATCGAGAAATAAAACACACCATAAATCTTAATAAAAATATAAAGAATTCACAACATCAGAAATGAAAAAGGCTGTGCGTCCACATGTGCTGATCCTCCAGCAGCCCTGCACAGCAGTCGGCTAATAGCTGCACTCCCTGCCTTTCTTTGATAAGTATTTTAAAAACAAACATCTTAAAAAATACTCCTCATAAAACCCTTCTGGAGGAGCCTGGCACAGTTTCAAGGTATCAGAGAGGCTCCGCTGGTGCTGGAGTTCCAGAAACGTGACTCTGCACCTCCAGAGCCTCCTCCCCGCGCCTTCTCCTTCCCCGAAATGGCAGCGCAGGAGAGGAGCGGGAGGCAGGAAATAGCGTGAGAATGGGCTCCCTCGTGCTGCTTCCAGCCCTTCCTGACATCGCAGGGTGTGAAATGGGCTGCAAACACTGTCTCTCACATTATTTCCTTTTCCACCCCGGCCAAAACCAGGAAGCGCCAGCGAGGAGATTCGCAGGGAAAGCACAGCATAAAATGAAGCACAAAATCAAATGAGTGGCCAAGGCTAGCTAAAGCAAAAATTCAGGGATCTGTGGGCACAGCCTAATATTAGCAGCTCTAGAAAAGGCACTAGAAGGCTCATGCAGTACCCAGGCTTTGCTGCAAAGTTGCTGAAGAGTTAACCCAAAGGCTCCTGACATCAATGCAGGTTTCTTCAGGCCATCCACAGACGTTGGGCAAGACCTGCCAGGACAGTGTGGGCACCCTTCATGTCCTCATGCCACAAACAGCACATTCCTAGGGGACAGATCCTACCTACTTTGACTGCTCTGCTGGGTATTCCTGAAGCTTTAAAACCAGAGCTGCTCAAATGAAACCTGAGGTAGAAGTATTGGCAACAACAGCGCTTCAAAGAGATCGTGTCTGTTTGTATTTGACAAACAGGCTTTGGCACATCACAGTGGAAACAGCTCCTATATTTTTAATAGTAAGTAATATATGCTAAATAAAATGTGACCCTGTGCCTTCAGGGAAGACATATGAAAGATGGTAAATAATGTCAAACCGTTTGGGATTTTCTGTATTCTAGACACTTCTGTGTTCTTCTGTTTATTCCCTGCAAGATGCAAGAGCAATGAAATTTGGTCTCCTCACAGATAAAGCTCCCTCCTCACGGCTGAAATACAAACTGGTGACAACGTAACAGACCATGTTGTTCAAAATGCAGAATTGAAACTGATTTCTTAGTAAGGCTGGTTAAGAAAAGGGAAACAAGCCTTCTTTCCTTTCTCTGCCTCTCAAGACTGTAAAATATGCCTGGGCAGGAAGTACAGTAAAGCTCATGATGAGCAGAGATAGCTACTCTGTCAAAATGAACAGGGCTCCTCCAAAGTGGCATTTTCACTTAGCCACTGAGCTTGAGGATACAGGGCAGGATACCAGAAGGGCTCTCCAGCAGATGAGGTTACTGGCCAGGCCTCCCAGCTTCACACCTCCAAAGATCCCAACTGCAGGGAAATGGGAAGCCAGGATGGTACCTGTGGCTTTTGGTAAAGTTGTCTTTTCTCAGCCAACACAACCAGAGACTCGGTGGAGCAACAGTAAGAGTGTGGAATAATGTCATTTTTTATGGGAAGACACTGAAAGTTGTAGAGATGCAGAAGGAAGCACTGTACATTTAAAACTACTGCTCCAGAACCAGGTGAAAAATACCATTTTTGGACTCTAAATCCCTGCACTGGAATTAGGGAGATAAAACATTGAGAATTACATTTGTTCCCACTTTCTTGGGAATGAACATGCAGCAAAAAGTGGCTTTTCCCTCATGCTCTGTCCACCCAGGAGACTCCTGACCCATCTGCAAATTCCCATTTTTATTCAGCACAAACTCTGCAGAAGTTTAAGCTGCCATCTCTCCAGCACCTTTCTTTTCCAGATTCTCTATCCCTGAATCCTGGAAAGCCCTTCCTTCTCCTGGACTACAGCTAAGCTGTCTACATGTAGAACCAGCTTTTCTCCATGGAAAGCAGAATTGCTAAAAGACAGGCAAAACTGATTTTTAAACGTTCAGCGGAATCTCCTCGCAAAGCTTGCTTTATAAAACTATGTCACAACACTGACAAAACGTCATTTTTTAAAAAATTCAGAATGTTAAATAAGTCCATACCAAGACGAACATTACACTAAGCGATGCAGCCTTCAAAACATGACAGTTGAAAAGAATTAAATTCTTTACAAACAGCTCTAAAAAGTTAATTTTCGTGAACAAGAAACATTGTTTAAAATTTTAAGGCAAATCACTAAGGAAAGAATCCATTAATATTTAAGATTTTATTCAATTTTCAAGAGCAAGAAAGGATTTTTGGAAGCCAGACTGATCTTGAAAGAGAAAAGCCACTTTTCCATCTCCCATTTCCACTGTAACTTTCTTATTTTAAATGGGAACTTCAAAAGGGGAAAAGTGTTCAGAACCCAAAACTCCTCTCTGAAAGAATGGACAAACCCAAGAGTTTGCTCAATATTCTCTTTTAGCTTCTATCAGCACTAACAACAGTAACTTGCACATTCATATTAAAATAGCCCTCCTTTAATAAATCTCAGATACATTTTGTATTTTGCCTTTGCCACATTTTTGTTAGTGTGTGCTCACCAGGTTAATTTAAAGGTATCAATCAAGACAGATTTTATAGGAAGCAATTTTTGTTAGGTCCCTTGAAAATTTAATGTGATAGAAACAAGCTCAGCATTTCAACGTAACATTAACCTCCAAGGTAACATTTTGCCATTAAAAAACTCCTACTGTGCATATTCTGTTATTAAAAACAACACCACTGCATGGTCAAAAATGCCAGAAAGGAAAAGAACTATCAAAGTTAACAATTAGAAAGCTCCTTCTGCCAGACTATAGTGTCATATACATTACTATCATATTGAATAAATATTAGAATTATTAAATATTTTTAGAAGGAGACAGCAATTTTTATTTTATTTTCTTTAGGAAAAAAAAAAAATCTAATTTGTCAGCAAAGTTTATTTCTGGCTCAACAGCCCTTGATGTAGAATTAAGTGTTCCACTAGATGGAGCAGGATGGTAAAGCCATCATGAGGGCCACCTCCCCTGCTGATCCATGGAAAAGTCAATGTCCAGGGATGATAAGAATTTCAGCTTTCTTCTGTGCATTCAGGGCAGAAAAAGGGCAACACAAAACCCTCTTAGTGCTCAACAATTTCCTTCTTCCCAGCATAGAAGCTATTAACAAACACTAACCAGAAACAAACCCAGCTTTTCCTCACTTCTATCAACTTTACACTAGAAGCACAAAATTTACTGGATGCTTGTCTGAAAACGAAAATCTTTGTACTTTTTTATTTTGTAGCAACTGAACTTGCAAAAAGCTCCATGCCAAATGATCAAACATTAGTCACCTAATGCAAAAGACATCGTTACACATCAAACAAATTCACTCTGGAAACAATGGCAAAACTTCAAAGAGGCTCCTACAGACCTGGAGCTGTGCAAGGCATAGTAAAATTATCTCTCTTGTCTCTTTTCAAACAGAGCTAATTGTTGATTTACCTTTAAGTCTACCTAAACAAACAAACAAAAAAAGAACCTTACAGATTTTATTTCATCAGATGTTCTTTAAGAGATGCAGTATTAGACAAACTGCAGTTGCCATCATCGTGTGAAACAAGAAACCTTCATTTCCTTGACCATTAAACCTTATTTCAGCTTCTCCAAAAGAAGTAGAGAGAACATAAACTAACAAAGAACAGTTCTAACCATTAATGTTTCAAATTTAAGTCCTGCAATTCTTGAGTATGCACAACAGAAGTACCAGGAATGGTCACAATTAACTCGAGCACCTTGCCATAAAAAATCCTGAGCCACAGTATATTGCTGGATGTGATAAGTAACTGCAAACATGCAGCAGACTCTCAAGACAATACTAATTATCCCAGCAGTATAAATACCAGAAGAGAATGATTCTGTCTCAGATATGTGCATGAAGGCACACAAGCAGAACTCTGGTGACTGATCACAGGCTGCTTCCCATGACTGTCACTCCCATCTCTTTGCTTCCAGTTAAATAAACTGCACTGGAAACCAAAGTGACAAACAGGTTTATTTCCCACCAACATTCTCTCCAACTTACTGCAACTTGTGTAGCACCTGAAGCTGACATCTGGAAAGGATGGGCCAAGTGGAAGAGGCAGGAAATTTGGCCTTGCAGACAATAAAACTGTCCCCTCACTAAGGGGCCTTATTAAAGCCTTTTGAAAGGCCTTTTGAAAGCACCTGTGAAATTTTCCATGTAGATATTGTCTAACTGTACCCCAGTCTGTCCCACCTCTCTGAACAGCTGATTACCAAGAATTCATTATGCACCACACATTCCTTTTCCAGGGATAAGGGAAAGCAAGCATCAGGACACCAAGCACTGTCATTCCCCAGCCACAAAGCCACGTGCAGGGCAGTGGAGCAGTACTCACTACTGTGCACAGTCAATCAGCTGGTACTCGTTGGATCTCTCGTAGCAGGCTTTCACACCTTCATCCTGCCAGAGTGTTTTTGTGTGTTCATAAAACTCCTGCAATGGGAAAAGAGTGTTATGGAAACGGGTTAGAGATGAAGAGGATCAGCAAATAGTAATGTATCATTTTGTTTTGCAGTGAGCAGGAAATGAAGCATATTTAACAAAAATCTTTAACCACGCTTTAGAACCTCACTACAAGTTCAGTTGGCTTTCTAAGTTTGACATCAACACTCTGTAACACTTAAAGGACTGCTCTATCACTGATTGAATCCAACCATCTACTGTAAGAAGGGTTAATGTCTCATTAATAACAATTTCATTAGCAATTATGCTATTTGGTAACATTTGTTCTTTAACTCATGGTGTCACTGTATTTTACATTTATGGGGCTGTGGTGATTTTTTTTTTCTTCAATGAAACACTACTTCTCTGTAATTCCTACATGAATGATAATGATAATTACGTTTTACATGACTTTGCAAGCTAGTGAGGATCTTCAGGGACTATACAGACATCTGTATCTTACTCAACTCTGTACCACTTCCGTAAATTTATTCCTTTACAGCGTAAAAAGACGTTGAACTACAGAAGAAAGACAGTGACACAAGGCTAGATCATGTTTTGTCTCAACCTTAACAACTGCAAGCCAAGATATGAAAGCAGACAGCCAAAAATGCAATGCTTCAGTTTTGCTGAACCTGTAACACCAGCTAAGAACACAACCAAAAGCCCTTTTATTCTCCACACTTTGCATCCAACAGTGCCTGTGCAAGGTGGGATTGAACTCCTGGCCATGAGTCTAACAACTCTGAACAGACTTAGAACAGCAGCAGCCTGGTGACTAAAATACACACAGACACCACTGTGGGCATTCCTCTTATCAACAACCACGGGGGTTCCTTGGCTATCTCTCAGAACTTTGAAGTGTTTTGGGTGAAGTACTTTCATTCTGATTTTAAGTGGCAAATAATTTATTTTTTTAATCCAGACCAGTGCAAGACTTCTAAAATAGTTGTTGCATATATTCTGTGTCTCCCCACCCTTTTTCTTTACAGTGGAACTATTTTAAAGAAGAAATGTGTTATTTTTGCTGCTTCAAGATTCCTCCATCTCTTGGGATATCAGTCTCTCACATTCCTTTACTATGAATGTAGTACAAAGAAAGGGGACACATTCCAAAGTTTCACTCTGAAAAGAGTTTTAAAAAAAATTCACATTCCTACCACAATCTTAACTAACACCTGAACTGTAACAGAACAGTAAATCCTTTAAATTGCATCTTAAAGATGTATAGAGGCATCTTACAGTAAATTTAGTGATGCTGATTTTCAGAGCACCCTCTTCTTGGCAGGTATAAGATGCATTTGTGCTATTGTGATCACACAATTATGAACACCAAGGATGGAAGCAGTGCATCAGATGCAAATTTGATTGTCCTTTTATTGCTATTAAGTATTCCCTAGCTGCACCTACACAAAAACGAGAGTGAACACAAAATACATATCTAAATTTTCTTCTGATTTCTTTTAAAGAGATTATGACACTTATATAAGACGTCAGTTTGTTCCCTGCTTTTAGGAACTGTTCATGAACAAAAAGACCAGTTGAATTTCTTTGAGAAGTAGGTAAGAAGATTTCAGTATTTGCAGATTGCATGACCATTTGCTTTTGCTATTAAAAGAAATAGAAGATGAATCAACATCTTAATTCCAATCTTCAGTTTTCTGTCTCCCACTGCTAGAATTAGGCTCACTGGATACTTTAATTTTGAAGATTTCCAATTTCTTGGCAGTTGAGGGACTGTCAGTCACCTTCAACTGTATCAGAGCACAGTGGGGAAAAATCTTTCTAAAGCAAAAAGGAGAAGGAAGAGAAAGTAAAGGAGAGAGGGAGAATTATCTGCAATCTCATTGTATCTGAACCAAACCCATTTTGGGGAATATTTCTATATTTGTTTTTAAAAGTAACAGTTGTTCAATACAGAACATCATATGGCTCACTCAACTTATGACTAAAAGCTGGGAAATTGAAAAATGGAATCAGCAATTGTACAAGATTTTTTTTGCTAAAATAGCAGTTGATTCAAATAACTCGGCAATGGTAAGTTTACAGAAAAAGCAGTAAAACATTCATCACCAAAAAAAGTAGATATAAAGTGAAAAAAATCAGTGCTTTAATAAGAAAAGTCACAGCACATTAAAACTCCGCCACAAAAATTCTTCCTCATTACTGTTTCTCACTACAACTAAGACACTTCAGTAGAAAGCTGATGTAAAGCAATTATTTCAAAGACCTTTTAAACTCCATAATGCCTTACATTTGGAGTGGTTTCTGCAATCAGATCTTAAAATGGGATGAAAAAGAAAGCCGGTTCCTGGCCCTAGCATAAACACATTGATAATAGAAAGCCCAGGGTTTAGTTTACCAGAACAGTTAACAAATTGTGTAGAAGAGTCCTCCCCATGTTCTAAGGGCAATTTTCACTTCTAAGAAAATACATGAATTACAATAATGGGATAAAGATCAGTGTTTGTGCCTTGTTAGGCCAAATTAGCAATGAAATATTTAAAACTGCCTTTATGCCTGTCCTGCTAATCTGAACTATAACCAGCAATACTTAAGCAATCTTCTCAGTATGGTTACTAATTGTCCATGTGGGATGGAAAAAGAATTTAATTCCACATTCTTTGAACTTCTTATTGGGGTTTCAAAATCAGGATCTACAACAAGTAAAGAGCAATAGATCATTATACAAAGACACAGTGGGGTTTCTTTGGGATGGGTTTTTGCTGTTACTTTCGGTCTTTTTTTCTTGTTCGGTTGTATTAATTGTGTTTTAAAAAGTGAACTACGTGACTTGAGATGGTCAAATATGAAGGCCTTTCATTAATACACAACTTTTTGTCTTAAGGCCACATCAAATACATCTTCACCCATGCTGGGACAAATGCTGAGCCACCTCACAGAGCTGTGAAGGTGTTCACCCAAGCAAAGTCAGGCTGGCAGAGCTCATCTCCTGCTGTATTACAAGCCTCCTTACTGTAGTGACTGATTTTGGAATTAAGACATAGTATCTGGTTGCAAAAACCCCAGATTCTCCCTCCTCCCCAGTACACCTACACTAACCACAGCTCTGAAATAATATTTAAGAAAAAGAATAACACAAGAAATCCTCAGCATCCCATTTGAGTCATGGAATGTAGCCTGGGGCTACTCTCAGGGAAGGCAAGTAAAACCACAAGATTTGTTATGTATTTAGGTAAAACAGGGACTTCAGAGGCCACTAGAAACATCAAGTTAGCAAAAGGGAAAAGGGTTGGGTTTTTTTCTTTTTAGTTAAATAGGTATAATTTGTATGAGAGCTCTAAAAATAATGAGTTAGGAAACAAATTAACCGAAAGTAGCAGGAAAATTTCCTGAAAAGAAATAGCCAGAAAACTAGTCCTTACATGTCTGGTTCTTGTTTCTACCACACTGATTGATTTCCTGGCACACTCTAATATAACAGATTCTACAACAGCATCAACACAGGTTTTTCTTGCACTAGAAAATGGAACTCCTAACAAAACAACTAAAATAAACAAATAATACTAAATAACAATTTGGTTTGAGATGACATTCCACAACAAATATGATTTGAATGTTAGATTCCAAATGATCCACAGTATTTGCAGTGTATGATCATATTATCCATTTTTGCCCTATGCATATGTAAAATTGAAAAAAAAATCAAATTATGTAATTTTCTATTAAAAAAATAAAATGCTACAGTGTCACAATACACACCCAAGATCCTGTTTAAAGTACAGCTGAAGCTGTGTAAAGCAACAAAAGTCAACAGAAGTGGTGACAGGATGGCACCACCAGGGAAGGAGAGGAGTGCATTCCTCCTGAGCTTTATGTCAGGATTGGAGCATTTATTCACCACCAGACCAGACTTCACACGTGCCAAAACGTTCACATCACCCTAAAGAGGGAGAAATCCTTGAGGAGAACACTCAAGGAAAGGAATGTCAATGTAACACAGATCTGAAGAGAACAAACAGGGCCTGACTGAATGTGCTCAGGCTGGGCAGGGGCATAGTTTGAATTCCGGGCACAATCCCCAAGAACAGGCTCCACTTCTGGGAAACCATAAAAAACCCTGAGAAAATCCTCTGGCTGGGTAAACCTCCTCTGGTATTGCTTAGATAACTGAAGGATCAAGGACCACAACTTGCTGCTGATGAGGAAACCTCATGTCTTATGATACCATAACACCACAATGGTTAAAAGGCCACATTTATGTGAAATGTATTTCATTATTAATGTTTTATTTATGAGGTGATAGTTTCCCCACCTGCTGAAAGCTTCCCAATACAATGAGTCAACAGGCAACATTTGTAAATCACTTGTATTCACTTACAGGAATCTCTGCAGACCTCTAGAGAAAAAAAAACCCATCAGTGGAAATGTGGAAGGGATGCTTGGAAAACAGTTCTTTGTTCCAGAAAGATCTTGCTGACACAATTCTGGATTAGAAAAGGGGCAATGCAGAGTCTAATCAAGTTTAAAACCTACTTATATTGGAAAATTTCAGCAAGCTGAATAAATGGCAGCAGGTAAACAGTGGTTTTGCTCAAAGTTAAACTACAGAAAGTGTTAAAGAACTTGGGGGTTGAGCACTTTGGTTGTTAAAAAAAATAATCCTCAAGAGGCAAACTCCAGGCCTGGGAAAAAATAAAGGAACCGAGATCTGCTTTTGAGAAGCATTCTAAAAGGATAAAATACTAGTAGAAAATGAAAGAATATAACTGGATGTACTGTCTACAAGGCTTTGTTCACTCCAGATACATAAATACTCAAGAGACTTAAAAAAAAAAAGTTTATGAAGCAATGTTTTATAGGCTGGGAAAAACACTGGCACAGTCCATGCCAGTGTGACACCAAATTCACAGGAAACTTAGCATGGACATGCAACATTACCTTTTCTTTGTAAAATATAATATAGGGTGGATCCTTCAACAGAACAGTTTATTTACTAATTCCAGCAAAAGTCAACGCCACTGAAAAAAACCTTACCTCCTAAAAGGTGTGTACAACCATTATACAACGTTGTGGTTAAAACTGGGATTCAATTCCTGGGCAAAGTTCACTGTCCCATGGAGCTGCACATTTCATAATAAGAGTTTTAAATAGGTCACCGACTTAAAAATCTAATGATTAAAGGTCAAACCAAACCAGCTTCTAACTGTAAAACTGCCTCCTGGAGGACTTTGCTTCCCGATGTGTTCAGCTTCTAAAGGCAGCACTGACCACTGGTTTCAACCCCCCTCAGAGACCTGCTGTGCCGGGGGAGCACAGCCCTCCTTTCCTGGGCGCCGGGCGGTTCCGCTGCATTCCAGGAGCGAGGCACGGCAGCGAGGCACGGTCACGGGATGGCAGCGCAGCACAGAGCACTCCACAACTGCACCAGCTGCTCTCCTCCTTCCAGGACAGGTGAGTACCCACCAAAGGGATTTATTTCTCACTGCTCGTATATGAAATCAAGCGGTGGCTACTGACCGTGGGGCCGCTCACGGAAGGGAACTCGTGGCACCTTTTCATTCTCCGCAGGTCTGGGCAGGGATACCAGAACGTGTTAAATCTGTCAAATCAGACAGTTTAATACGCTGCTTACTTGAACGGGGAAACATCTGCATTCCTAATGGTGTGAACAAGTGTTAATTATTGCTTGCTATTTTAGGGCAAATACGCTGATGGTATCACAAAGGAAACGCATACCTACAAATAGTTGAAGATATTCTCCAGTTACTGGCATGTGTCCAGAGCTGAATACAAAACTCTTTGGGAGAGGCCCAGTGCACTCAGCACTTCCCATAACTGAGTCAGAAATATTTTCAGCAAGGATTTAGTCTTATAATCAAAAGTTTTTCATGCTTGGAAAAGAAGAATGATGCTGAAATATTCTGTGTTTCTGCTTGGTATCTTCTAGTAGTACAAATTAAACTGGATGTGGCTGCAAGGACTGGCCAATGGGGAGGGAATTCTATTTAAGAAACTTCTGTCAAGTTCGAACTCACATTATTCCCCTTTGTTAAGAGTTTCAAAACACCACAGCATTTGAGAAATGTGCCAACACACAAATCCATACCCATAAGCTACAATGTGCCTTTGGTTAGAAGTTCCTCACTAACATAATATCAAACTATTTCTTTTATTTCTACTTTGACAAGAAGTTTAACTGCCACAGCAACTTTATCTGTTGATACCAGAACACAGCTCCTCATGTTAATTAGGGAGGAAAGCTCACTTTGGGTGAGAGCAGCAAGCCTGCTCCCTGTATCATCAAGATTCCTCTGCAATTTAAACCAAATATTCAGTGTTCCTCCGCTTCTTCCAAGTGTCATACATAGAAAGAGGCAATTCATTAATGGATCAAACTTCCTGATAGCATAAAAGGCACAAAGAAGCCTTCTACCCCATTCCAGCTCTCTCAGGGTAGTTTAGAGTGGTGACAGAGGCAGTTCAACCATCAGCTATTTTCGGAGACTTCAGTCTAAAAAGAGGTTTAAATAAAACTCTGAGAAATTTCCTTTGAGTCTTAAATCAGTATTTGGAAAATGTCTTTCATACTACATAATTTAGCTGCTTTTTGTGTAATTAATAAATATACATATATATATATATAGTAAGCTTAAACAGTCAAATAAAATGACATTATTACCTTACCTGG
The DNA here is from genome assembly GCA_013398275.1 of Promerops cafer. Classification (NCBI taxonomy): domain Eukaryota; kingdom Metazoa; phylum Chordata; class Aves; order Passeriformes; family Nectariniidae; genus Promerops; species Promerops cafer. Next base: position 1,474,224 of record VZSE01015292.1, read on the forward strand.
TGCCAAGGACAAACACCTGGGACCACACTAAACTCTGCTGCTTCCTTCCACGTTGGAAACAAAAAGCCTCTTTTTGCCAGAAACATCCACCAACAGAAAAGGGTGTGAGATAAAATAGTTCTCCTCATTCTAAATTCACATAAATCCCAAGGACAGCTCACTAACCCTCCTCCAATCTTTGTGAAGAAGCAGCCTCTGTACTCATAGAAGTGTTCACAGGCTCACAATAAAGTTTATATGAAAAAATGAAGCTCAAATAAACTAATTGAAAGTTCTGCTTAATTGCTGGCATTTCTTTTTAAGAGTAAAAAGACACCCTGTTTCCTGGGAGCTTAAAAAAAAATTTCAAATTTTACTGGAACACTGAAGAAATGTCATGTACTCTCCAAAGACCAGCTGAAAACCCTGACCAGTCAGCTGAGCACAACAGGGCTGTGGCTGGATCCACTGTAATACCAGGGAGGCTCCCAGGTATAATTTTATTTCATCTATGCATACACCAATATTTTGTGATAGTCTCTTACTGTGATTAAAACCAGAAAATGTTTAAGAATTTCCATATTAAATTATGCCTATTTTCTGTTTAATTCGGCTGACAGCTCTTTTATTTCAACATAAATTGAATTAATCTGTCCTTGTTCTTTAAGACTGCTCTGAGGAAAACAAAGAAGATCTATCAAGAGAAATTATGTCACGTGAACTTCTGAACCTGTAAATATGGTCTGGTATGGTGGGAATTTACTGGATAAAAATACAAGTTCAGAACAAAGCACTAGCATTTACTTCAAATACTAATAAAATAAATTAGTAATAAAGTAAAATATAGGGTGAGGGTTATTTGTACTACAAAAGCAACTGGACTACAGAAAAGACATGTATATAATGCCCATTGTCTCAAGTCCTGGGCTGCAGATTCTCCAATTTAAGGAAATTCTTTGTGGGATTTCAACAGAATTATGTGAACACCTCAGTGAAAGCACTGCAGAATTCAAAGGGCTGGAAAAAAATAAAAAAAAACACTTCCAAGAAATACATTAGCACTAACAAAATTTGCTAGATATTGCTAGTCACACATAAAACATTCCCATCAGGCATTTATCCATGTAGACAAAAATCAGAGATTTCAGGAGATTCATTTGCAAATCATTAATAGTTATACGTGTTTCAATTATGAGAAACAGAAATCAAATCAAGTGGCTGCCTGCCTCACAGACCCTATACTAAAAGAAGGCTTTAAAAGAAATTTTTGATTTATCTGTATTCAAGAACTTACTCCACTGTTAAAGGATAGGAAAACCAGCTTTACATAAGTTCCTGTTAAACTCTGATCAGGTAAACTCAATTGGATTATCTGGAAGCCCATTTAGAGGGAGCTGCTCTGGGCAGATAAGATTATAGAGATTTAAAAAAGAGTAAGTAAGGATTATTTCAGAGGATCTAGCACCACATCACTGATACTGTCTGTAAGACTTCCTCACTCCTTTCTTTGAACATTAACATTCTTGAGCCAAAATACTTTACATATCCACATTTTCTACTAGCTTTGTACCTCAAGATGCATCTTGAAGATAAGTACTTATCACTCTTTTACACATAATAAGATAGAGGATACTAAAAAAAGATAAATAGGACAATTGAGGTGTCTTGCCCAAAATCATAAAAAATCTGGAGAAGAAAAAGCTGGAGCCCCTAATTTTCCCTCTGTGGTAAGTATCCAAACTGCACACAATATTGTGCAGACACCCAAGAAACCAGGCTCTGTCTCCCACCTTTCCCAGCTTCCCACGAGTATCCTCACCAAAGAAAATGTTTTGCCTACTTTCACACCCCAAAATCTGTGACATTGGAGATATCCCCATGGGAAATGTCCCCCACTGCAGTGAGTATCTTTGTCATTACTTTCTAAAGCTAGTGATGCTGTCAAACCAGAACAGCTCTCCTTTTCTCCCATGATGTATTTAGACAGGAATAATAATATATCTATCATTATACCCATCAAGGTGGTTATCTACAGGGACAGATAATTTTGTTCGGTTGCCTACATAATTAAGGAACACTTCTGGCAGCAAAGAGATCCCAGTTCAGATCTTTTCTTACTGACACTCTATTATCTCGTTACCTTCTGTAAGATTTTGGTGTCAAAACCATTTCAAGGACTCCAAAGCCCCGTTCTGACCCCGCTGCAGGTTAAGGGATCACACTGAGCACCACCTCCTTTGTACCACACTGCCCACGGGCCAGGTTGTAAATCAGACCTCAAAACTGATCCCTGTTAAAAATAATCTCCCCAAAATAGAAGAGAGAAGGAGTAAGGGTTACCAGGGTTATTTTTAACCAGGGTTGGTTCAATGGTCTGATTTACACTGGGGACCCAGAGGAGGTTTTTTTGGCCCAGTGCGGGTGGCACATCCCGGTGTGGAGCAGAGGGAAGGGTTGGCTGTGGGCACAGGGGATGCTGAGCTGCCTTTGAGGCTGAAGCCAGAGTGTGGTAAAGCTCAAGGACACCACTCAGAAACCATAATAAAACCATTCAGCAGCAGTGGTAGTGGGAGATTCAAAATAACTACAATTGAGCAGTGTAATAAAACTTAAGCTGAAACCAAGAGACCTGCAGACAACATCAGCATCTCTTCTAAACATCCACAACCTAGAGAGCCATAGGCTGCAGTCATTCCTCTGATATTCTGCCTTTCCATAGCTCATACTCTAATTCTATGACTTTCTGAATACCACTTCTCTGAATTTGGTATGGTATTTTCAAGAGACATCTTCCTCAGCTGAATCCAGATCAATTAAAAATAGGCAGCTGTAAATCCTGCTCAGCTATTTTGAATATTTCATTAAAACCAGAGAATTATAAATGGACTGTGACCCAAAGTAAATAGGTTTTATTTGGTAGCTTGGTTCAATTGGGTTGATCATGGAGTGTGAAATGTTGATAAAACAGGAACATATCCTTCCCTCTTCTAAAAGTAAGAGCAAAAAGAAAGGGATGAGAAGAAGGCCACCATTACTGGGGATGGAGAAAATATCCTAACCACTGTCTGGTATGCAGAACAGGAATAAAAATATCACTTTTATAACCCAGCTAATCGCACATCACTTGACATTTGAGGGAGATATAGAGCCAGTTTGAATTATTGAAACTACTTGTGAGGTTGATTTTTGACAGTGAAAACACCCATATACAGTTGTGTTAAGCTAAATGCATCAAAGGACAATAATGATGGAAATACCATTTGGAAGCCTCAACTATAGATCTCATCTACTAAAAATTGCAGTATTTTAAAACACCAGCATGATTATGTGGACAGAATTCCTTTCAGTCAGTACTATGTTTTGCCTTTCTCCATATGCTACTACTTGTATTCAAAAATTTAATTTCTTAATACCAACTGTGCTGAATTAATAATCTCCAACATAGTAAATTTTCAGCTTTAAAGGGGATGTTTAACCTAGCATTACACTGCACCAACATTATTTTTAACTCAAGCTGTTGTTTTTTAGGTTTTTTTAATTCAAAACAATATGGTCTACACAAATGACACACACTTCCTGTAAGTCAAAAACTGCAAAGCAAACAGATGGAGACCCAGACTAAGAAAAGAATTAGAATATCAGAATACAAAAGTTGCTCTTTGAATCCTAATTTACATGTAGAGCCAGATCCCAATATTAGCATCACACTGTAAAGCTCCTACATTCTTCCTGACCTCCTTCTGCCTTTCCCATTACACTGAACCTTGCTGTTAGGAGACCTGCATTCTAGCTCCACCTGTTCCACAGGGAATTATAAACACAGATTTTGGCTCTACTTTAAAATTCATTCCAACTGCTCCTTCATGAAGATGATGATCTTGTGTAGCTGGAGAAGAAATCCCACAGTCCTTGTGCTAACCTCTATGTCAGTGCTTTCTCTTCAGGAGAGCACCCTAAATTAATGTTTAGGAAAAGAAGAATGTGCATTTAAAAGAAAGCAGAACAGCCCTGTATTTAAGAGTATAGTCCTAAGTACTTGCAGACCTCAATGAATATTCCCTTGGGACTTGAGTGTTCCTCCTCCCTACCCTCATGTTCTTCCTAGGGCAGAGAAGAGCATCGAATACTACCCTGAGAAAACTATGTGCTCAGGACAGCTGAAATATGATTTCCCATGAAGAAAATGCAAGAGGCAGAAAGCAAGTCCTGCTGCTCAAACCAGACAGCATTACACAGGGCTGACATTGCTAAAAATTCCCCTCCCTCCTCCAATCAATACTCTATATAGGAAAAGGTTTAGCTGCCAGTTTATTAAATTCTTCCCCCAGTGTACTGGAGGAGGAAGCAGATGATTGAGATTTCCTTAGATTTAAAGCATAACTAGCATAAGGCTGTCCTTTCTGCTTCCATAAAATTATTTTTTTCTTCAAAGTACTTTTAATTAATCTGTAACAAAATCAAAATTATTTTTACAGCAGTACTCAAGGATTGTGATTTCTGCCACTGTGCACTGAGAGCAGGCATCTAGGGACAGTCTAGCTCTTAAGCTGATTTAAATTAATCCAATTAAAATGCAGGTTCAGTTTTCCAGGTAGCAAAGGACTACAACCTACATTCAGACAAACTCAGAAATCAGAGACATATTAACTTATATAATCACTGAGGGCAGAGAGAGCCAACAATAGTCCAACATCTGTGGCTAATGCACATCCAGTTTAAAACCTCAACCCTACAAACATTTACATATGAAATAGTTAATCATGCCAGTGAAGTAAGCCACTAGTTAAAGTTATGCACACGCCTAAACCTCTGTAGACTCAGGGCTTAAAAATTTAAGACAATACCTTTGCTCAGAGAAGAAAAACTAGTTTTATTGGAGCACTGTTATTCCTGAAGTTGTGTGTCATTCAACACCTCAAAGACTCTTCACTGAACTTGGAATTATTTATAGACCTTGTAAGTCACAAAATTACACCTTGCTTTCAGTGAAAAAAAGGGAAAAATTAAAAGAAATCACTGCATTCCAATTGAATGGAAGAAAAAAAAGGACCAAGGAAAATCCAGTATTTCAGTACGAGGTAGGTCACAGGAACTTGTTGCAGCATTGTTACAGATCACAACCTGAACTAGCACAAACAATGGCAGCAGGAGAGCTGTGGGCACACAGCCAGTGCAGAAGCACACAGGGTGGAGCAAGGAACCACTGTCTCCTCTCTCAAATATTCTCCTAAAACTATCTTCAAAGCATGAATTTTTCTGTGCCCACAGCAGGAGAGATCATCCATGAAGGGATCAAGTATTTCTGTGAATAACACTGACAAATGTCCAAATTAAAGAGGTATGAAGTTAAAAATCTCAAAATCTCAAATTTAAGATGCTTTTAAGACAATGACAATAACTACATTTTACATGCTAGAGAGAATCATACATTCCTCCTCCACCAACCTGTGCCTGTTACATTGAAATTTATTTGAAGATTACAATGCAGTATTTTCAATTAACTGCTAATGTCACCTGACTTCTGCCTTGTACACAAAGCATGTAGGTTTGTTTCTTTGGTTATTTTTCTTTTGATAAAGACTGACCAAAGCAGAGAAATTGCTAGAAGCAGCAACATTTGGAAAAGGTAACTGTTGTTGGTCTCACAGACCAGCTTGTTCAATAATGTTTACATATGAAGAATTGCAAACTGAATTAAGAATTGCTGTGGTGCAAACTATCCCACATCTTACTACTATTTGCACTTGCACTTTCATTTCAAGCATTTGGGACTGCTGGACACAAAATTCTGGTGTAAATGGATCATGATTTTCGATACATCATCATAATTCCTCCCCTCAGCCCCCTGGAAAAGTGCACAGAGAGAGAAATACAAGTTTTGAAACACTCCTGCATTACTGCAATTAAAAGGTACTTCATGGCAATTAACAAAAATATCTTCTCAGTGTTTAAGTGTTCAATGTTTGCAAACTGTATTTTCACGGGCTTCTGCTGCAAGTCTGGTTGACATACAGGAGAAATTAATCACTGTGAGTGGGCACAAAGTTGTATCATCAACTAAATAATTATCCTTTATGCATTTACTCTGGGCCTGCTGGCACCTCGAATGATGAACCAGGACTGGGAGGGCTGGGGCAAGGACCTTTGTGTGGAGCCTCTGCAGACAGCCTGGCTGACAGAGTCTGAATCAGCAAGAAAACTCCACTGCTCTTCCCCAAGAGAGAAATCAGCATCACTAAACACCAGCTAATCATCAAGAGAGTGCTGTGTGTGTATCTCCACTCCTTCTGGGCAGAGCAATTCCCAACAATATCCAAACTTTACGCCCGGCATTGTCCACCTTGACTCTGTGGCTAATTATTTCACCAGAGCACAAAAAGCAGACAAGGGTCTCCATGTTCCTGAAGGATCAGCTGGAATATTCTGGCTGTGTGCTGTAAATTCGATTAGCACTCACCAAAGGCACCTACTGCAATAATTCCCAGAGAGCAGCTCACTGTTCTGGGGAAATATTTACTACAGGGCAGTGAAATACAATCATTTGCAAAAAGGCATGGCTGCAGCCACTGTGAATTACTCACCGGAGGGAAATCGAAGTCTATCTGGTTTGCTAAATTTAAGATGTAGTCGATTCGAAACTGGTTCTCTGGATTGGCTAGTTCCACTGGAGGTGCCAAATTGCCCATTGCTGTCACTATTGTCTGCAAAGAAACACAAGTAAAATATTGCAGAGAGTGTCTAAATAGCCACCTGGAATAGTTAAAAAACAATAGCTCATAAGTTTACCTCTATAGCTTCTTTAATATTGTTTTTAATATCCTGAATTTTCATTTTCTTCTCCCTGTAACAGAAAAGATACATCATTAAATTTATAAGCCACAAAAGCAGAATACCTTTTTAAAACAGAACATGAACTTCAAAAATATTCTATTAAAGCTGCATTGTCTTAAGTGCTTTCAGTCACTGAAGACTTTTGTAGATAGACTCATTTAAATATCTCGAAACTTTTCTACTTAAGCAGTAACATCTATCTGCATCTATTTTAAGCAGTAACATCTATTTGCATCCAAAAATCAGTGTCTAATTATGCTTTAATAAAAACTTACTACAGCCTTAGACTGAGACTGAGACTAAGACATTCTGCAGAATCAAACAGATTTTGATTCATTTGAATGCAAAATACTAGACATACGTGGAAGTTCTTTAGGAAAGTATAGACTGGAAACAAACAGAAAGGAAAAAAGAGTGAGTTACTAAAAGTAGAAGCAAATGAAAGGAGACCAAAGAACCTCAAAGCACAAAAAAATTAAAGCACAAAAATGATGCCTTAGCAGAACAAACCAGAGCAGAGCACTCAACCTGACACAAGACATTCCAACAGTCTGGACGTGAAACATAACATTAAAGGGTTAATCCAAGTATATAAGATTATCCTTGACTACAAGCAGAGGAGTAGGCTAGAAAACCACTTGGAATGAGCACTATCATTTGGGATTAACTGCAGTTACATTAACAAGCCCAACAGGCTGGAGCAGGACAGTGCAAACCATTTGCCTCTGCTCCTTTGTACTGCACTTTGTGTCAAATCTGGCAACAGTTAATTTCAATGCTAAACAGTGCAATCAAAGGAAATGCATGATCAAACATTTGGTAAAACCAGGAATTAGCACCCTAAAAGTACTAGTAGCACTGAGCCTGTAAACTGTAACGTAATTGCAAAGCACTATGATAAAATTTTTCACATTATTAATTTCTTGCTGTAAACAGCATAAAATCACTACTTTGAGGTAAACCAAGTTAGCCATGTAATTACTAAAAAAAGCCACCTAAACTGTCTAAGTGACCTTTTAATCTTCAATGAGCTGCTTTTACAGGACTCTTTGATTACAGAATATTTATATCAACATTTAATTTTTTTTTTCATTTTGAAAACTAACATTTTCCAGCACAGCGTCCCAGAGACTATGAAGTATCAACAGCATTTCCTTTTTTTACCCTTTTAAAGATAGTAACTCACACTTTCAGCTTACAGACCCCAGCTTGAAAACCTCATTTTATGGACTTAATTCAGTAAGCATACTGTAAATGCTTTTTATCACTTTTTCCTTTCTATAATTACTCAGTCAAAAACCAAAATGAAACTGAAAGCATATTCACCAATCAAGAATGCAGAAGAACAGCAGGGGGAAAAAAAAAAAGTACTACTTCACCAACAAGGCAGGCACAGACAATCCAGGAGTGGTGGGAATTTGGGCTAACAAATGAAAAATTAATGCGAATTTTGTAAAAGACAGCGTCAAGGAAAACACCACCATGCCAGCCCCACGTTACTCTGCCTGTTAGCCAGAGGTGTGGAGGATCTGCCTGTACATCCCCCAGCTGTGACAGCACTACTGCAATGCAAGTGCTGCTGTTCCAGAGGAAAGCAAACAGCAGCACCAAATCATCGTGTTCAGGATGACTCTGCTGCGTAGGGAACGGGTCTGGATCAGCAGCACAACCCCCACAAACACCAACGTGATCATCCCGAAACATCAGCTCCTCACTGACCACCTGTCCTCGGAAGTTTGGGGCAGGGACAGGAAGTCTGGGGCAGGGACAGTCTTCCTAGACTTCTTTACCTACCTACAGACCACCTTATTCCTGAAGATTATCAGTTTTTTGCTTCAGAGATTTGGCACTGCTGATGAGAACAAGGCAGTGAGCCAAGAAAGGCCAAAAGCACCAAATTAAGGAAAATAAATTAGACAGGATAAGACAGAAAAAACTGAGGGCTTTTCACCCTCTTCCTTCCTAACTTCAATGCTTTCTATTGCCCCAGGTCTTGACAGACTCTCCATTCCACAACCAAGACGCAGGGTGCACAAATAATCCGTTTTTCAGCAGGGCACATACGGTTGCAAAACCACCACCCACTTTCAGTTTTTAAAAATCATGTTTAATTATTAAAAATATGTAAATAATGGCATGAAAGCAGGAAGCATTTATCAATGACAGTGTAAGCAATTTGTCTGGCTTTTATTCTGCCTCTGAATTTCAGCTGGATCTTGAACTTAATGAACATGTATCCAGACTCTGCCCTGCTTAGATCAAAAGGGCAACTGATATGCTGAAAGCCAAGCAAGATAACAGTATTTTTAAGGAATTAGCACTCATTTTGCTTTGGTTTGGAATAAAAAAAGAGAAGTTTAGGGAGTTTGCATTGTTTATAAGCAAACTCTCGTTATTCTCTCTTCCCTGGAACACTTGCTATTAATTGTCTCAGAGCATCAATGAGGTGCACATTGACCTGGGTTCCATGCTGTATGATAAACCTCATTATTTTAATTAAAGATTTCAGTCAAACTTCCACATTTACACCTCTTGGCTGAGAGGCTCTCACTACTATGTGATAATGAATATGGAGAAATGATAACCTGCAGCAATTAACAAAGTGCTTGATAACCATCATCATCTTTACAACAAGGATACTCACAGTTCCTATTTCTGGTGTTGTTGCCATGGCCCTATAGCCTGCCCAGTAAACAAAGAATCCTATTACACAGCAGTGAATGTATCATGGCAGTTTTATGTTTTGTAATGTTTACTAGACATAAACTTTCCATGACAATGAGACACTTTATTCTTCTGGAACTCAGCATGTTCATCAATCACCCATCCAACAGCAGCTTACAAACAACTCAACTTCTCACAAAAAACCCCCAAAAAAACCCAAAAAGGTGACATTCATTTTACTCAGGGACTAATGAGGTGAAGCACAAAAAAGCAACATCCCATTGCTCTGCCAAATTGTCCTTCTTTTTAGAAACCCAGCCAGGCTGCACCTCAAATTTCCAGAAGTACTCAAACTTTATTTTCCACAACCACAAAGACTGAATATTCAACTTAGATTCTTTCCTTTTAAATTTCTTATTCCCAGGTGCTGGCACAAAACTACAAAAGAAAAAACAGCTGGGCTGCCAAAATGTTTTCCTCTGGAACATCCTGAGTAGTTTGGGAATGGCACCAATGCTCTCCTGGCTAAGGAATGACTGATGTCTCTGCAGGCCTGTTCTGTATCTTAGATGTCATGGGTTAATAAGGTCATATTTTTAATCTTATTTAAAACTTCTGCTTAGGCTGTGCAAGGTAGGCCAAACAAAGCATTAAACTCTATTAGTTGAGGATTAGAAGAAAAATCTCAAATCCTGCTGTTTTCAATATTTAAATGGGCCAAAGAAAAGCTGCACATAGCTTTCAGGAAAACTAATAAAGTCTATTTTAGGTACTATAAAAAAAGATGACATTTTAATTCAAGTAACATTAAATCAGAATGACATCAAAGGTCAGAAAAATAAAATATTCCTTGAAAACCAACCTAATCAGTATTTAGTAAAGAACCTCTCCACCTGTGGTTAAGCTTTACTATTAAAAAGGCAACATTTTTACTCAGACTTTATCAAATCTTATGCAAGGAACACATTAACAAACAGATTATCAGAAAGCAAACTAATTTAATTTTAATCTTAATTTTTGGTTTACTTTACAGATAATACAAATGACCATTACTTGGAAAAAATACTTAAAGTTTTAAAAGAACATTCCAGAGGATAAAGATTCAGTTCACCCTGAAATCTGCATCTCCCAGATAGAAAAATAATTTTAAAAAAGGGTGCTGAAATTAATTCTCACGACAAAACATGTAAAGAATTGGGGGGGACACGGATGGACCGGGATGATGGGACACCTTTATGCCATTAATCTAATTCCTAAAAGCAAAGAAGTTTGAATTTTTGATCAGTGCAGACATGTTAGGAAACCTTGGCGTTCTGCAGCTCTGGAGAATATATAGACTATTTTAATAGGGCATATTAAAATGTAGTCACAGAGTGTTAATACAGAGCCTTTGTCTCCTTTACAAGGCTGTAAACAGCCCAGCCTCTATCACCTTCAGGGACTGGTGTAATGCATAAATTACCTTTATTTCTGAAGCAGTCAGACTTCGCTGACTCTTGAACCTGCTGACATAACAACTGCAGCAGGGCAAGGCTTCCCTTCCCCGGGCAAAGCACTGCAGTTAATGAGTCAATTTGCAAGTGGAAGAGCCAGAATGAAAATCTTACAAAGCAACTCATTTGCCTCTGACTTTTTATGGTAGAAAATGACATTGTTGTGTTTAACACAGGTGCATCTCCCTGCTTTTTCAGGTACTGCCAACAAATGTGAATGCCCAGGGAAGCAGCCACGGGCTGTCCCCTTCTGCTCACCTTCAAAAGCCCATCAATTACACACTGACAGCCAATGAAAACTTAATAGATCAATTTTGTTTTAAACCACAACTCAGTTCTTTGACAGGCACTTCACAGGCACGTGGGATTTAAACCTGCCTATTCATCTAAATAAACTGTCTTTGATGCAGTGAAACATGTTGATGGATTTAATAAATATTCCATAAAATCTGCATTAAAATTTATTTACTGAACCTTACGGAAACTAAGAGCACTACCTGCCATTCCACCTCAGGGAAACAGAGCTGTGCAGTCAAGATCTTCAGACACAAGATCACGAGCAAGGAAATTCAATTAAGGTTTTGCTACCAATCCACATTACAAAAGCCGAGCAGTACTTTACAATTCAACTAAAAGACAAATCTGTTTTAGCCTGGGTTATTTCTAACAGAACATGGCAATTACCTCAAAATATAACAGCTAGAACAGCAAAGAGGGCCAGGCCAAGTTAGAGGCACTTGAAAATGGGGAAAAAGAGTTGCCTAGAGTATTCAGAGTGAAGCTGAAATAATTCATCTTAGACCTGTGACAAAGTACCAATTTTACAGACAAAACTACTAAAATGCAACAGCAAAACCCACTACGTATCTTCTGCAGACTCAACACCATTTATATCACACCGCTCAGCAGTTCTGCCAACTTCAAAGAGATTTTTCTGTTTTGTACTGTTCAAGCCCAGAAAGGACAAACCCTTGCAGTGCCATGGTGCAGGAGCTGCCTCACAGCAGTAACTCTGTACAGCTCGTAACAGGAATAGGATTTACCTGGGTCCTCACCTGCAGTGGTGCTGATCTTCTAACCACGTTAATACTTTTTGTTCTTGACCAGCACAATGCACCCTAAAAAGCACTTTACAGTCAGTATGTGCTGGTAACTCTGACCACACGGGGTTGAGTGTTTCCCTGCAAGCACGAGACCCTTCCTGCAGGGCATCTTCCCCTCTCTACCACTCCTCCTACACCACCTTTTCCCCACCCCAACACCTAGTTCACTTTGAAAATTCTTTGTTTTACTTCTCCAAAATTGCAGCTATCAACACACTGTACCATTCAGCTACCGAAGATCTATGAGGGGAAATAATATTGCAAGAAGAACAGCTATGAGGATAAACTATTTGCTTTCTCTGTAAATAAGTAAAGCTTTTTGGAAAAAAGAAAAACCCAACAGGCTGAATAATTTTGTTGTGATATACTTTGAATTAAAGATACAGTTAAAAATTGATTATGTTGAACAGATCTAACTGTGACCTAAATTATTTGGGAAAACTTAGTTCAATTATCCCCTGAAGCATAATCACTGTCTCACACAGTATGTGACGCAATGTGTGGAGTAGACAATACAAAAAGGGCTTCCACAAGTTCCCTCTTAAAGACTGTGAAAAGCACTGTAAGTTGCATTACCACTGCTTGTTTTAATCCATTGCAATATTCTTCTCCATGAGTAGCACGCACATCTTACTGTGTAGCCATAAGCACATCAACATATGATAAGAAACACAACAAGCACAGAGATACCTTCTATTAATGGAATGACAGAGCCATTCTCCAAGTTAAAAGTCAAGAAACACAAATTACTGAAGTGTAATTCGATTAAAAAAACCACATCACAGCTCTGTGAAAGCAGAAATCTTGTTATTTTTGATCATTATTTATGGTGCCGTGTTAGAGGCTGAGATTTGACTTGTTTCTTATCTTTGGGAATGCTACCACAATGAGATTATATCAAACTCTAAAAAAGGCATCCCTGAATACAAACGTAATAAACTCCATTTTTAGGTTTATTTTATCTCTGCTCCCTGTGATACCCAAAGTGCAAAGGTTAAAGGGTAACTTTATTCTGCCTCTATGGATATTCTGATGCAAAGGCTGGCTGTGGGCAGACTTTGCTCCTGAGGAAGTTCAGGACTCTGGCAGCAGGCACGTGGCACCCTGCTCGTACCACCTGCCCAGGTGGATGTGGCACAGAGATGCTATTCTGGCTCTAAGCCACCTTGAGGCTCCCCTCCAGCTTTGCAAATTCCTACATAAAACCAGTTTAACTGGTTTACAGTCCATTTATACCTGTTAGTGGCCATCACAGACACAATATTAAGAAGCATAATTCTGCTTATCCTGCTCCATTTACCTCAACTAATTAACCAGCAATAGTTTAGGTAAGGGATGAAAATAGAGTTGTTCACAAAGAGCTCTGTGATGTACGAGCTTGACAAAGGCCCTTTAGTTCCTGCTGTGCAATTAAACACCTCTGTAAATTGCAAACCCTGCCTGTAGCTCCCCAGACAATCAGAGGGGAACACACTGGTGTCATTTTCTTGCTCTTAGTACAGGTAATTAAAGCATATTGCAATAAAAGGTGTCCTCAGAAGTTTAGCATTCTCCCTAGACACTCGATATAATAATTAACAAGGCTGTAGAGTCTTCAGAGGACACTGTGATTCCTTTCTGGTCTGGAAGGACACCTCAGAACCAGCAGGAACGGGAGGACTCAAGTCAAATTGCTGAATCATCTTGCCTTGTACAATCCACTACTTCGAGACAATCACACTGCTGTCAGGAAGCAGAGACCTTTTTAATTATTTATTTAAGTATTGTGAATGTAGCCATTATTAACACAGAATAAAGGAAATGTCCACTGCTCATCACATTTTTTTAAACACTTTTGCCCAGCTGTGCAGCAGCATTTAAATACAGCACACGATGCCTCTCAGGATGTCCCCTCTGCTGTTCCAGGCTGTCTGCTTGTACAGCCACCCCTCAGAGCAGAACCAACCTCCTGGGCTCTCCTCGACCTCTGCATGCCCAGAAAAAATACTATTGTGGGCGTATCTAGTGCCCAGGCACGGCATACAGGTGGATCAACAGCACCTGCTGTTAAATCTGGGCCATTTGCTGTGCTGTTCATCACCTCATCCTCTGCTTTCAAACACAGGCAGGTAACAGCAGCCTTGTGGGGGGCTCCTCTTCTCACCTTAGTTCTCACTTTCAAAGCACTTTTGTCCAGCCTTTGAAACATCAATGTGATGAGTGTCCTAGTGTGTCATTTGCTCTAAAACTGTTTTGCTAATGCCTGCATTCCAGTAACTTCTTCAGCCAGGATTGGGTATGAAGCTTTTGGAGAGAAGGCAATCACATCCCAGAGCTCTTCAGGGGTTGTGCACAAGAATGAGAGGAATAGCTCCTATAATGGCCGATGACCTCAGTGCTACTTAAAGCTTAAAAAGTACACAGCTGGCTAAGTGCCAATATTAAATGGAAAGAAGCCCTAAAATAAAAATGGCTGGAACAGTGGATGCCAAGTAAGTGTAAACACAGACCAGCCAAAGCAGGATGCAATGCAGTAGGGAAGACACTGATCAGAGAGGTGGAAAATGGTTGGGTCCTGAAAATCCCTTGATTTCTTTTTTTTTAGTGGTTATGATCTCTGTCATCATCTGAAACACTTCTGGCATGTGATATTGTAGACAGACAATCTGGAAGGTGGTTGTCTCTAGCAGTGACAAAAGGCAAGGGTTTCTTGCCTCACTCAAATAAAAAGCAATTTTCTGACGTATTTCACAATTTTCCCCCTGGTACTTCTAAAAAATTCCATTAAACTCTCAGTGACCCAAACACTTAACATTTTCTAAATGCTGTAGGATTTAGTATTGGTAGCTCAGAAGTTCAGAATGACAATCTGAACAGGAAAGCAGTTAAGGCAGGGGATATAGACCCAAAAAACCAGGGGGAACTCTCTGGACAGGAACAAAGGAACTGTTTATTGAACCATGCAGCTGTCACTGAAAGTTAATATTTCAGAGAGATATTAATGTTAAATGCTTTGTTCACCCCACTTTCTTACAGCAGTGTTGAACTGCTTTCACTGAATCAAGTCTTTCCTTCACAGCAGTTAAATCCAGAATTTTTACTATGGATAAATTCTGAATTAAGGAAGATTTCCACAGTTATCTTGAAAGATTAAGAGCTGTCAGGTATATGAAACTTTGCACATAAGCCTTGAAGAATTAGACTCAGCATCAGCAGAAACTAGAATAACCCCTACTGATCTCTGTTTTTGGGAAGTTGAAGTTCACAGTCATTCTTAAGAACGTGCTGATGCACCTAAATGGTGATTTCCATTGTACACTTTATTAAAATACAAATTTCAGTAGAAAGATAGTTTTCTGAAGAACATTACAGATGTCATGTTTCCATGTAAAGACTTAGCATAAAGTTTCCTCTGAAACACACAGAAAAAAAATCTTCTGAAATTTGTCAAGGCCTGACGGATTTCAAGAGTTGTAGTTGTGTATTTATACTTCCAGACTGTGTCTGAATTTACTATGGCTGTGCACATTACTGCAATTTTAGGACACAGAACAGCTAAATATTGGAAGGAGCAAATCTGAAAATGTGTGCCTTGAAGACCCAGGCCAGGGCATGGAGAGGCAGGTGTAACGCAGCACACAACAAAGCAAGGTGCTGACAACTTTGGCTCTAATCCATCAAAGCACTTAAGCACATGTTTAATTTTAAGCACATGAGTAATTCTATCAACTTTAATAGGGCTACTCATGGTTTAAGTACTGTGATGGATGGGGGCCAGAATGCCCAGAATCTTTAAGAATGCTGCATGGCCTATGCTGCATGGAGAAAATACAGAATTCTCCCACTGAACAATTAAGTTATAAATGCTTTGAAAGCAAAATTTACCATAAGCTGAACTCAGCTATGCTTATGTAAACTCAGATATAAGTTCTTCCACAGCCCTTGAAGATAAAATATGATGAGGGTTCTCATGTACAAGATGTCCACAAGTTTTTATTTTGCCGTTCGTTTTCTCTGACAGCTCTGAGTCACCTCTGCCCATCATACTTTGCTTTGAAATAGGGAGATTAGTTAAGTACACCAAAAATTTACCTACTAGTAGCACTCTCAAATAAGATGCTTCTGGTTGCAGTTTGCAAACATCAGTACTACAGCCTTTCTTACCTTTCTCATACAGGTCCAATTGCAACAGGCTTAACAGTGCAGTAACTCCTGTCTAACATTTATTTTTGATATTCAAAGCTCTGCACGTGCCTCTTCTGCACAGATATAAGGTGTTGCAAGTATGTGTCTTTAAGTAAAACTAAGATTTCTTTAAAGTATTTTATACAGCCAGTATTAAGGATGCAAGAAAGAAACAGAACCCCACACCTGCTCTGCAAATTTCTAGCTAGGACAGCCTCTATAAATCAGTGGTGACTTACTCGATCTCTAAATCACTCACTAGAAAATTCTTGATCTTGTTTTATCTTAATATGGCTCCACAACATGTGACCAAGTCTCATAAAATAATTTGCTAAAAAAGGGAAGAATGGAACAATTTGAGAAATCACAGATTATTTTCTTCTTGGTTTTTTGGTTGGTTGGTTGAGTTTTCTTACTTGTTTTACAGAGTGTTTCACAGTTATTTTTGTATAACTAAGGAGTTTATCCTTGACTTCTAGTATTTCTACTTCACTTGTGCACATCTATTACAGCAGTACTGTGTGAGCCACCAGCTTGGAATCCTTGTTGAGAAGGGAAAGGAGGCAAAGGGACTGTTCTGCAAAAGGCAGCGCAGAGTAACTATGACAGAAACAAGCTTTCCTCCAAAAAAACCTTCAAGAGGTCAAAGCTGCATTTCAGGCAAAAGCAAACCAAAACAAAAAATCCACCACAGACTCTGCTTGCAAAAAAAATACACGGCTGTGCTTGTCTCTGAGTGAAATCCTCAGCATCACACACAACACTCAGCTAAGGTTTATTATTTCACAATAATATGTCCAATGCTTTTGCCACATTGTGCCATCTTTAAAACAAGCAATGTGCTTTATCTTGAGAGCTTCAATAGGTCCTCACAGCTTCCAGCAATCCACTGGTTAATCAGGGCTGTTACTCTACATTCAAACACAGACACACTTCAATTTCAAAACACTTCTGTTCCAAACTGGAACTCAAAGCAGTTTCTCCTCCAGTCAGGATGGTTTTAAAGTATTTTTTCCAGAGTCCCACTCACTGTTAATTGATCTTCCCTTACCTCTGGCACAAGTGTCAGTGAGCAGGTAATACTCAACAGAGCAAACCTACCAACATCCACCACAAATAAACCATTCAGCTCTTGCTACCCCTGATGAAAGCTCACATGGAGCTTCACAGATCAATACTCAGCCTCATGTTTATAAAGGTTAATGCCACAGTCACACAACTGCTTATTAGTATCTATGTGGTAAGAAGCAAGTATATTATGACATGAGACGATGAGAATTAAAACAAGCGAAATTTGGTGTGAATTAGGTCCACTGAAAGAGCACTTGGATCAGAAAATCAAAACTCCTGCATACAGAGTCTCAAAGTAACCTGACTGCACTGCTAATTTATTTTGCATCCACCATACCACTGCTTTTACTACTAAATTTTTACTGAGACAAGACTGTGCCAAATCTCAAGGTGGCACGAGGCAGAGGCTGAATGCCCCCCATAGCTGGAGTGCTCAGACCAGCTACGACAAATCAACACTGCTGTGGGCACCAAACAAAACTCACCACAGGGGATCCAGCAGGGAACATCTTGCACAAGTCTTAGCATCGTTCTAAAAAAAGATTTCAGCAGGAAAAAGCTTGTTGGTCTAAACCAACACCTGCTTTTTCTTACGAAAGGCCTCCTCCTGTCACTGGTGCCACTGAGCCCTCCGCAGACACCAAAGCTGCTCTAACACCTCCTGGAACATCGCTGGAAGGGAACACAAAACTTTCCCCTGTAGATTAGCACGTTCCAAACCTAAAGCTCTGAGGTACAGTAACATTGGCTTCGTTACAGCAAAGGTCATTCAGATCAAGTTAAGGCTGCCCTCAACATAAAAGAAGAAGGTATAGTTTATGTCTGTTAAGTGAACAACCGAAGTATTCACATTTCCTACACAGCGCACGGGAAACTTCTGTGATTATTGCTTTAGACAAAGAAGTCAAGGAAGCACAAACTCCTCTGCAAGTTTTAAAACATCTGTTTTCTAATATTTTCAAATCCCCTATTGTTACAAACAACACTTATGCCTCCTGAAACTGTAAAATTACAGGAGGAGTTTTCCACTGCACCCTCCTTGTGCAATTGCCAGTAGTTTTGGTCAGTTTCAAGTTCTGAAACAGTTTTCTCTGTTTTAGTCCTCCAAAGTAACAAGAATGAAAAATCACTTCAGTAAATTATAATCTTAAGAAAGACAGTCTCTAAGTACAGCCAAATTAAACTTTAAATTCAGCAAAGCTAAATGAAAATTGTAGCTGTTAACATACTTTCCTCATCTGCTCAGTAAAGTTTGTGTATTCACACACAGATACCCTGACACACTTAGACAAGCAAAGTTACGCTCTTAACATCTCAGAAGTAACACAGAAATTGTTTATAACCAACTTGCCATGCAAAAAAAGATGAACCACGCTGAATTTCAAAGCCAACACTGGAAAAAGGAAGCATAAGGCAAAAGTGTAAAGAATCAAATTTGTGAGTAAAGAAATTCTCCAAAAGCAACTTGACACCAAAACCATCAGTCTCAAAGGCTACACCACACTGGTAACAAGCCCAAACTCAGATATTTTTGTACTAATTATCTCTGGTGGCCCAGAGATCAGCAATTATCAGACAATAGCTGCCTTTAAAGTATCAACACTGATTTCTATATTTCATATGATACAAGGTATTTTAATTTCTTTTCCAGTTATTAAAAGTTTTGCACTACCAGAAGTGAAGATGATCTAAGAAAAGTATTTGTAAGTAAACACCAAATATTACCAGGCAACAACAACAAAAATACCCTCACTTCCTTCCAAGCACAGACACCGTCAGCACCACATTAAACCCATTAGCAAAATTCTTCTACCACTGTCAGGGAATATTGTTTCAGGCAACAGCATCTACCTGATGTTCTTGCTGGCCTGACTTTAGAAGACACTGTCAACTAGAAGACATCAAAACCACCTATTCATTTCTAAATATCTAAGGCTCTATTTACAGAAAAGCTGGAGTCAATTTATTGAGAGAAACACAAATTTCTGTACTGCTGCTTCTGAAATAATTTTGCTTTGGATTAAGTTGGGGGGGGAAATCCTCCTTTGATAAAGAGGAGCTGTAGAAATGAATTTGAAAACACAATACACAGTTCCCATACCTAGATACTCTATTTCCCATTATGCCCACTCACTTAAAATGCAGAGTAAGAGAACAATACTTTCAGGCCACACTCCACCATGATGCTGGACTTCCAGGGAACCCCACTTTTAGTAACAAGGGTGTTTATTTAACCAAGAAGGCACCATTTAGAACCAGAATGATTCATGGATGTTTTGGACAAATTCTGGATCCAAACTAGAGCCTTCCCTAATGCAACATAAATTAAGTGGAAAAATTCCAAACAGCTCTTATTAAACAGTCTGGAAGTCACAATGTGAAGAAACTTTCACTTTACTGTACTTAACATCCACATATATTTGAACTCAACCTGTAAGAAGAATGACCTTTTACTGAGCTTAAAATTGGAAATTAATTATACCTGAATAAGCACATTTATTTTCATTTCCCCTGATAAAAGGGAAGTTATATTGTTGTAATTTAAGTCAAACTGTGACAATGGCACAATTATCATGTCCTGGCCCTGACCTGACATTTCTAAATGATAACAAAAAAGTGAAAGACACAGTTCATGCTGACAGTATGTAATGAATGAGAATGTTAGGCCAAAAGTTATGTGAGAAATTACTTGCTGATACTTAGCTCATCAGTTAGAATATACAGCACCTTGTCATAATTGTCCAATTACTTTCACAACATATGGTCCTTTAAAGACAAATAATATTGTTTGAATGAGAAACTTATACACAGCTGAAGAAAACAATCTCAAGAGAGTGTGTATAATACTGCAAATTACTTAAACAGTATTGCTTGGGCACAATTATTGGTCCAACCTGCTGCTACCTATCCAACAAAACCACAGTAAAAGCTCTGAGAAGCTGGAGAGACCTTGGTTCTACCTGAATCTGACTGACCACAGTGGCACCCAGCCAATGCAGAGGTATTAAACCAGGCAAAACAACTGTTTCACTGGATTTGCATTCTATTTAGAACAAAGGAAAACCTGAAACTTCAAAAGTAAAAGGAGGATTTTTCTGATTATTCAAGTACTAGGCTTTTTTAAAGAAACAGACAAACATACTCAACCTGACTTCACTTCAAAACTTGTTATGAATTTCGCTTCTTGGAGCTCCTGAAGTGGCAGTGGCAGAACTTGAAGAGGAACCACAGTGAATCTCTTATACTTTTTCCCTAATCCTCCCCAAGTGTCATTTCTGACACATAATACTGGACTACACAAACCACTGGTCTAAACTAGTGTTGCACTGATTCTTAGAAATTCTCTTCCTAGAAATTTCAGCAGACCAGATGCCACTATGTTACACAAAATGTGTGCTTAGTACCACAGATTTGATTAAAAGAATTTGGTGAATCATCAGTATCTACAACATTCTAAAATGTATTATTTATGAGATACATAAAACAGACTACAAGAAACATTTTTTCATTTAAATAAAAGAAGCTTCTTAGCCATGGGGTAAGAAGATACCTCCCAGCTACTGGGAGGAGAAAAGGGATAATGGACCCTGCTGTAGCAATCACTGTCATACAAGAGGGACAAGGCTTTCCTTCCAAATGTTTAACATATAGGACTGAAAAACCTCTTTCTCTGTGAAAGTTTCACAGAAAGATAAACCAGGTTTATTCCCACCAGGTACAAGAGTGTATTTTCAACACATGCAAACAATATGCAGAAATGCCCTATGAATTTACTACCAATGTACCTACAGCAAAATGATATTCACTGGCACCTCCTCCTGTACTTTTGTGCAGGAATTAAGAGGGACCTTTCAGGAGTTTAGACTTATAAAACAGAACATAACCAACGGCACATGCTGTGTGTTCCAAACACATTTATGAAATGTTTAAGTTATGTATTTTAGTAGGTTATTAACAGTTGGTGTTGGCAGCAAAAGGCTACATTTCTCTAAAAATATTAATGTAAACCTAGCCATAAACATTTTTATGAGTAAGTTCTTTATAAAGCGCTGCACTGACATGAGCTAGTCAATCCTTTCCTAAGGGGCAGATTAAGTATTAAAGTACATCCAAGGTGTGGCATCATATCAGTTTACCTTTAGTGGCAGTTAAACTTACACAATTAGAGAAAATTCTACATCAGCTTCATCATTTGAAACCAAAAGCTTGTGACAATGCAGAATTCTACCAAGTGATTCTGAGGGAAGAAATCCCAGTGGACAACTTACAACCTGAGCTGTGTAACTACAGATTAAGTCACTAGAGGGGGAAAAAAAAATAAAACAACCATTTTCACACTACATGACAATTATGAAATCCACAAGGTACAAAGGTAGTGCAAGTGTTCTGTCTTGAGATTGTGCCTCAGGAGTATTTCAAATATTTGTCTGACCTAGCTCTGCATTTATCCTTTCTGCATTAGCAATCAATAAAAAAAGATGGGAGAGAAAAAGTATCTGGGTGATAATTTCACCGTAGGCAATCAACATTCATCTCCAGCATTAATATTCAGGAAATGCCCCAAGTCTCAATCATTAATGATTAAGTATCACCACACCCTGGAATATTTTACTCCATATCTGTATTGACATCATGAGATCCAAACTTCAAACGTAATTGCTTGCCATTTTAAGGATCTTCTTGGAATTCAGGCACACTCACTAAATCTATAGAAACTCCCGTGCCAAGGCAACAAACAACTGAATTTAAAAAGCTATAGTCTCAACTTCCAACACATTTCAGCAGTCTGAGGAAACTTTAGGACATGTTAAATATAAACAATCATCTTCGGGAAGATAGAATTTAGAAAACTTAAACCTTAAGCCTAAGACTGACTTTTTCTATTCAATGAGAAATAATGATTTACATTTTATAATTTCACCTCACATCTGCAACACAACTTGCCAGCTGCACTCCTGAGCTTACACAGCTCTTGGTGAACATTCAGCACATGGAAATGGCTCTGGGAATCAGAACCACGCCTGGACACCCAATAGGGCACAGGAGTTCTGTGTCCCAATGAAGCAGAGATGGCCATGTTTAAATGTTTATCACCTTTTGCAGTGTTATTACTTTTAAAGACACTGATGAAAAATCTGAAATAAGTCATGTGTTTACCTTCATTTTGCAAAAAGGACATTTACTTTGTGACAAAGATGTTCTCCCCAAAGTAACTGGGTGTCCTATTTTGTTGAAAGATGGATAGAAAGAGAAAAGCAACAACCAAACTGTATTATCAAATTAGGTGACACATTTGCTTGAAAACCTGAAGTTTAAGGCACTGAGGCCACACGGAGTATCACTGCATAACGCTACTTACAAAGGGTTAATGTACAATATGCAGCAGTTAATTGTCATAGATAACTATAGTTAGAGTTCAATAAATTGGTAGAAGGATTATAGTGCAGTTTTATTACTACCTCCAACACTTTTACTGATGTGCTTATTACTTTTTTTATAGCATGCTGCTCTTGAGCAACCAGTTTATAATATTTACCCTTTTACAACTAGATATACAGAGAATACATATATATATAAAAGGGCAACTAAGTTTACATGGCAATACTGGTGCAGCACATCACACATACACATATATATGTGTGTGTGTGTATATATATATGTATACACACATTTAGTAATTAGCCACATCTTGCATGGACAAACCTACTTACAAGCCTAGAGGCAAGAGGCAGCTGCCAAAATCCACGTATTTTATGCATTAAAAAAAAAGCATGAACTAGAACTGGTCTTCTTCTCTTAGAAGATGAGGATAAAAATTCCACCGCTACAAACAGTTTTTGTATACGCATCACCCACAAAGACACACACAGACTATTTTTCTATCTCTAAATTACCTCTATTAGCTGCAGAATGTCAAAAGAAATTTTAGTCCAACACAAATAACCCTTAGAAGTTGAACGTGGTAAAAATACTACGTAACACTGGGATGTTTCTTCATTTGCGTTTTAATAATTTTATTCGTGTTTTAACAATTTGCAAGTATAGTTCTTTTGTATGCCTTCCTTAATTCAATTTATCCTTTAACCTAGAATGATCTAGTATTGTTTCTAGTCCTCACATTAAAAGCAACAACCAGCTGACTTAAATTCACTGCAACTGGAGAATAATTCAACACCCCTCACACAGAGCAAAACCCAGCTCCTCTCAGGCAGGCACTCCTTTGGGTCTGTGATTCAGATGAACACACAGGCTGATTCAAAATGTGTATGTTCTGTTAGTAGCAACTCCAAGCACCACTCTACCTATAAAACACCTTCCCCTCTGTGGAAGCAGGAGAGCAGGAAGCCACCTTGCAGGGATAAGCTGTGGATTTGCACACTGAGCCTCCATTTTTTGGGTGTTTATCTGCATCACGCAGCCAACACCTCCTAAATAATCCTGCCACGTTTTGTTCATTTTATCCTGAATAGTGTCAAAACACCCATGTGGAGATGCAGTGTGTAACCACATGCTGAGCACAAAGCATGTAAAAATGTGTGTAAAAAGCCTCACTGGAGCATGTCCAACACGTGGATCTGTGTGCCACAGACAGGGAGGGTGTAACTCACAACACATCCTACTTTGTGTTTAAATTGACACATCCCCGTTTCTGACACATTTGCAGCACATCCCTTCTTTACTACCCTCTCTCAGAAACGGAATAAGCATCTTCCTAAGACCACCAACTTCAGGAAAAAAACAAATGGGAAGGAAAGGATTGAACTGTGACTGGGGCCCACGGTCCTCTAGACCAGAACTTGTAGGACAGCCCAGTTCTCTGGGGTCTCTTCAGAGCACACAACTTGGTAATTCCAGGCAGACTATGACATGGAGAGTGAGTGCTAACGGTGTCAGAACCTGCTGTAAAAAACCCCACATTCTAAATAAAACTGCTTTTAGGAATTAAAGGATTTAAAATTACCTTTTTATATAGGCAGTCATTGTCAATAGTGTCCTAAATTAAGAAGAACTCAAATTATGGCAAGCTTAACTCAGATACTTTCTAACTTAAGTGTATCCTCAATAATGTTCCTTTGGTCAGTCTACATGAAACACAAAGTTTTCCTTTTGAATAACCTAAAACTAGAATCATTTTCCCAAATCAGCTTTCACTTCTGTTATGATCTCCTTTGAGATGATTGTTTGTTTGCTTCTCAGATTACATTTTGCTCAGGAGACAGAATATAGAAATAAGTTCTATTTATTGCTTTAAAGCATTACAGCATTATCAAGTAATAAAGGACCAACACACAATCTTTCGTACTTCTAGTTCAGAAGGCCTTGCAGGTGATAAATATTTTAATGAAACCCCAAACACTGCAGGTGCATCTGCATGAAATAAATAGAAAGTTCTGGCTATGTATCAGCAAACACACAAAGGAAAAGCTTCCCAAACCCTCCAGATAATCTGCAGTCCAGCTAGAAACATGGGAAGTCAGTACAGGTCAGAGAAAGAAATAAATATACTAAACTCCTTCACTCTTGGGATTAAATCCTGCCCTCTGCTCTAGGAAGGATAAATATAATTGTGTATCACTCACTGAAAGGAAAAAAATAGTCTTTATTTAATAATCTTACCCTTGCTTGATTAGTGCTTGGAAAATAAAAAGCACTACTTAAGTGCTAAATATTATTAGCTTTTTCAGAACATCAGCTCCAAACTCGCCACTCCCCATTTCCTTCCCTCGTAACTCTCTTCATTCATGTCATCAGAAGGCATCTCATTTTCAGCAACAACTACTCACTTTTTTTTTTTTAATGCTGCTGGATGTGCAGAACTACTGTTGAGGTTGCTTGGCAACTAGTGAGACATATCAGGAGGAGAGATAAGGTCCAAAATGAATGGAATTGAAGAGAACTATATTTGGTTTCATTAGCAGATACTAACACGCTCAAACTATACTGATTTGAATTACTCACACTAAGGTGAAATTTTGCTGTTTCTTTCAAAGTACAGAGATCCATGATCAGAGCAGCACTAAATCCAGTCAGCCACCTCCTCAGCCACATACATGTCTCCCTCTACAGAACAGACTTCAGAACCAGAGCTTTGACCTGGGCTAGCAGTTTGGAACACCATGGACTAGTCAGGAAACACAGATATTTGGTAAGTATTTTGAAGAATTTTAGGCCGGAGAGGATAGTTGAATACTTCAGTTTTCCTTCCAGTGTATCACAAGTCACTGTACTTCTCCATATGCTTAAGCGTGGACATGAAATTTCAAATAAAACAATTATTTCTGAAGGTCACAATCTAAAATGAGATACGATTGAGCACCCAGAACTCCTGCAAGGACAGAGAACTGCTTACAAAAAGTCAGCTCTAATGATCCAGGGAGATTAAGAAAGCCTTGTGCAGGAGAAGATGGGAACAAGCCTAGCAGTCCCTAATGAAAGAGTTTCTTATCTCAAGCTCTTCAACTAACTTTATCTGCATCACTTGAGTAAGAATCAGCCAGTCTGGCCCAAAAGAGGCTCTTCTGACATCACCTTAGACCCTGCCCGATCTTTGATGCTTCAGGAGGAAGTGAAAACAGCGACAACAAAACAAGCAGCAAAAGTATCTTAAGGGAAAAAACCAAAACCAAAAGTCAACCCCCATGCTTCCCCACCTCCTCTCTGATGCCCGTGGGCAGGCACGGGGCTGGAAGGTTTCAAGGCTTCAAACACCAGCACAGAATTACAAATAGATAATAATGTTCAGGGTAGGAGAAGGAAGAATTTGCAGTGTGTGCATCAGACTTGGTGCTCCCCAAGGCTGCAGCGAGCACCCTGAGCACGCACACCTGCGTCAGGAAAGCTGAATCTTCAGGTGGATTGAAATACAGGTTAAAAATAAACCCCTACCTCCCTAAGATTGCTTAAATGAAGCTTCCTCTTTCCAAACAAATTATTTCAAATAAAGTATCTCAAATGCTAAGGAAGTCAGTCTCATGCCTGCCCTTGTTTTTAGGCATCTTTCTCACACAGCACCACCTCTCTATGGCCATGAAATCACATTCGGACACCCCTCTTCTGGAGCTGGGACACCTCCTGTGGCTTCCTTTTAAGTTCTTCCCAATAATTCCACATCCTTCATGAAGTGAAGGCACCAGCATGGGATATACTACTTTAATAACACTCTTATCAGATTTGCAAGTCCCCTTTATCACTTATATTTCACTTTCCCTTTTTTAACTCATCCAAGCCTGCATTTGTCTTTTTGCCACAAAAACATCCCAAACCATACTAAGGTAATTTAACTAACTGACTTTCGGGTCCTTTTCCAGTTTTACAGATACAATCTAAACTCTGACTCCTGTGGGACTCTCTCACGTTCAGCTGCATTAAAACAAATTTCTGAAGTACAACTTATCAGATCGCCCCTCCCAGTAATAACTATAAGTAAGCTATATAAATTGGTGTTTCCCATAGTTTCTCACAGGATATCCTCTGGGATTTTTCTTCATTGTTTATTGAAAATACTCATATTCTATTTTCATAACAATATCACAGAACCACAGAGAGATGATTCCAATATTTGCCCTTCTAACAGACACCAAACTTCCTTTTCTGTTTGCAGCATTATCCAGGATGGAAACATACTTTCTTTGGGTAAGGAATAATATATATAAAATATTTCTACTTTACCTAACTTTACCTTCTGTATTCAGTTAAAAAAATCTGTGCCCAAACAGTACTATTAAAAATTAAGTGTAAAAAAAAATCCTGTTTTCTTATTTCTGAAATTATTATCAGAATGGAATCTATGAATTTCAGTTAAGAAAACAGAGGTCTTGATTGACGCCAGTTAATCCCAGAAAAAAATACATTTTAAAAATTTATTCAGCATGAATAAAACTGTGAGGAAAAAGTCAGACATTATGCTGCCTACATGATTTCGAAGTGTTTTTTCCAACTCCCTATGACTGCACAGAATACAGAAATGTTTTACTAAACTCAAGCTTTTCCACTCATTTCTTGCCCCTTATTTTGCAGTGTCAAAAAGATACTTAGGTAACAGAACGCTCCCAAGTTCTTTGGTGATAAACATAAGGAAAGTAAACATTTGATTGCATAAGACACAATTACATAAAGTGAAGTGTCCAATTATGTGAAAGCAAAACACAGAGGCAGCACAGAGCATCCCAAGTTCCCAAGAGTTCGGGGAAATTAAGAGTGACACAGCTCCAGTCCAAAAAACTAACAGGCAAAATATAGTTACATTTCAGATTTTCAAGTGTCCTATGTGTAAATTACAGAGCATATTTTTATCTACAATGTTCATATTAAGCAGAATGTGTTCCTATGAGTAACTACTTTGAAACAACATTAATCATTTTGACATAGCAAAATTAAAAGGTTGCATCCAATTTCCAGGCATCTATTTTAGAGTGCATCAAAATCCAGAACTGAAAATCCAGTAGCTTCCCACAACATAGCAATTTAATAACAAAAAAACCCCCACACAACCCCATTAAAGCCAACCTTCCAGAAAGTTGTGTAACAAGCTTGCTGCAGAAGACATTGAGACTAAGGACTAGGAAACTTTAATTTTTTTTTACTGACACTGAACTCTGCAACTGTTTTGTCAAATATTTGGAAGTGTACAAAGTTCTGCTCTGCCTGACCTGCACATGGGCTTGGGGTCTGTGTAGTACATTGGGACTGAGTGGCCCCAGCTTTCCTGAAAACCCCAACTGCTTAACTGAGCCCTTCCCCTTTTAGATTTCTCTCTCATGTAAAGAAAAAAAAAATTTTCCTAGGCTTTGCATTGTGCTTACAGTTTTTTTCCATGAATAATGCAGTGCTGTGATTACACTCTAATTTCAGAAGATATTCAATAAAACCATTTCAGTAATGGCTATGTCCTTAGGACTACTGTATTTTGCTTATTTAAAAAAAAAATGGTGTTACAACTTTAAGTTTTCATATTTATCTTAGTCTTAACCTGCTAAAAACAACAAAAAAATACACAAACCTATGCCAGTCACTATTGTGCAATTAAAATTCATGAAACCAACTAGTTTAATTTTTCCATAGTAATGCCACATTAAACCAAATTTACCTAGCCTATTTTAATTTAAATTATCAGGGTTAAAACAGGCATTCCACATAGTTCTCTGAGATTAATGTGCTAAGTGCCCCACTACACATTTTTATCTATATTTTAAAAAAAATTAAAAACCAAGCAGGACTGAATCAAGGCACTCTTTGTTACTACAAACTTAAGGAAGAAATTTACTTCACAAACACCCATTTCCTTGCAACATTTTCTAATTAATATGAACAGTTATATTACATAGATAATTGTACTGTCAAAACAGAATAAAAATGTCTTAACTTGAAGGAAACCAAAGCGTTTCTATGCACGCAGACCTCCAGACAAGAAGGGAGTGTTTAACTCCCAGTGATTAAGGAGGCAGCAGTAAATCCCCAGCAAGCTGTGAAGGTGCCATTCAAGGCCAAATGCAGCATCTCCTGGGACTACACCAAACCCCAGAAGGAAACCCTGCACACCTCTGCCTGCTCCATTAGCTCACCCACCACTCCTGGGAGGCTGCAGGGGTGCAGCTGGGAGAGATAATTGTTTTCTAGTGCCTTAACTAAGAAGAGAATCAAATACAATGACTTATTCAATAGCCCTATGGAGAATACAGCCAGCAACAGGTAGCTCAGAGAGGTCACGAGCTTTCCTGTACTTCTGTAACAGCAACACCTTGAAACAAGACATCTCATTGAGCTATTCCACTACTAAATTTTTCAAAAAGTGGATGCTTCTGCCTCTTAGCTGTCAAAAACACCCTCAATGTGTTGCTCTTTCTAAGCAGGCTCAGCTGTAAACAAGTAATTCTAATTAACTGCATGTTTACATTAGAGTACAGTTGTAGAAATAACTATTAAAAGCTGATGCAGCTACACTTGCACTGTATCCTAAATGCTTGGATTTACTATTAACTCAAGTTCAACTGTTAAAGTAAAATGTAAGCCATGCTATTTTTAACATCAAGATTCAAGTTATACTAAAAAAAACCCTCATCAGTGGAAATTCCTTCATTTCAACTCGAGAGCTCTGAATGACCAAGATTAAGATGAGCAATTTCTGTATCTCAGGTCTCAATCAGAGATGGGACATGGGCAACCCTAATACACAAACTCATGATATATCTAAAAATAAAGATAGAGATAACTTTGCCTGCTGGATGATACTTCAAAGCCTTAGCTCTGCCTGCCTTGATCTGAGACGCTGGGGAAGGATGTTCACAAAACTGGAACAAGAGCAGTGTTTTCACTTTTTGGAAAAATGCCTCGAAACCCCCCAAACCTGCTCCCCCAGCCCAAGAGAACAACACAGGAGCTCACAACCTAAGAAGCAGGAACAAGAAATTCCACTCATATCTAGATTGCTAGGAGGAGCAGGGAAAGGCAGAGCTTTTGTTAATAATAAATTTTATCTTACGGGACAAAACCACAAGGTTTTAACATAATGAAATTGAAAAAAAAAATTTCCTAGCTGGAATGACTGGCAAGAGATAAAATGTAGCTACATCATGAAGTAAGGGGAATCTTCAGGGTTTGCAATAATGGGAATGAATAGTTTTAATATCAAAAAATAACCACAATAAGTTTAAGATGATAAGGAGCACGCTTTTCACATATAAACTAACGCAAGCGTCCATCTAGAAAAATTAGTAAAAACTTTTTTTTTTGGAAAATCAGAGTACCACCCAGTCTGTCCATTCAAAATATATGGGAAATAAGAAGTGCAATGAGATACTAAAAAAGAAAATTCTTCATGTAGTGCTGATTCCGTAGCACTGACTAAAGAAAAGGTAATCACTCTGCACCATCTAATTATTAAGAAAAGCTGGTGAAAACTTGAAAAACCCAGTGAAATTTTTCAGAAAGGACACGGAAGTGTGGAATATAGACACACATTTAATATTCTCCATAGAGAGCTATATTTTTGAAGTTATCAGAAGTTTTTTGCAGTATTTAATACAGTTTGTGATTTATTAAGTAACAAGTTAAATAGAACATGATACATTGGTTTATACTACTAGATGTTTGCTTAAGATAAGAAAATGGAGAAAAATACACCACTTCCACTTCAACTCATGAATGCGGAAACTAAAAATATTTTTTAAAAAATCTGGAGTGAACTGAGGAAGAGTAAGACTTTTTTTAGCAGTTTTTTCTAAGTCTCACTCTATCTCAGATTCTGCTGTGCAACCAAACTTGAAGACGTGTTGTTGCTGCAAAATTAACTTCCAGAAATTAAAATCAGAGGCTGAGCAGAAGAGAGACCAAAATTAGCACTCCAGTGAGAAAATGCAGGACGAGTTCATGTATATTTGCACCAGCCACAACACATTCTGACTTTGTCCAGGTAGTAGGAAAACCGGGAAAAGGAAGATAAAGGGTGGGCTGATGCAGGAATATTTAGGGATCAGTGCTGCATCAGAGAGAAAAACAAGGAGTGGAGGAAACAGGAGCCACTGAGAAAGCCACAGGTCCCAAAGAGGAGCTGCAGATGCTGCAGGGGAGAAAGGATTTGGGAGACAGAACAAATTACAGAACCCAGACTTCACTCACTCAGCTACACACTGAATGGTTTATTTTCTGTTTGGGAAAATAAAAGGAAACTTGCACATTTGTTTGATTTTACCAAAACTAATGAGTAAAATCCCACATCTACCATCAAAAGTCAAAACCCTTGCAGACCCATTCACAATGTTTTCCACATAGTTAAGCCTTAAGCTCTCTTCTGTCTCTTTTGCTTCTCAAATTGCATCACTCGTGCTTATTCCGCTATTCATAGTTATTGCTCTCCAAGCTCTCTACAACTGTAAAGCTTTCTCCTAGGTTGATAGCTGCATACTTAAAAAGCTTTTGTGAAATTTAAACCTCAAAACAAATAGAACTACTGCCATATTTTTGGCCAGTCCCTTTACATGCCAAATCATGTCTGCAACATATGTAAACTTAGCTTGAGGGATGAGTTTACTACTGGGGTTTTTTGTTGTTGGGTTTCTTTTTCAGAAAACTGAAATATTTAACTGAAAGCACAAATGTCAAGTTGCAAGCCAGGAAAAGTAATTCAAAGGACAGAGAGCTCTCAACATGTAACACCATAAAATTGGTAGTTTAACTACTGCTTTGCTAGGAGAATTCAGCATTTCCCAACCAGTAAACGCAGATAAGATGCACATTCTGCTCTGAGCAATACCATGCTTCCCATAAAAATAATCATGTTCAATTCCCACTTTCCTTCTTTTACCTACATGAAAACAAAGCACAATGTAAAAATGAAAGTCAATGCTTTCTTTGAACACTGTGCTGTCATCTCTCCACTGATGGTTAACCTGAGCCTACCACGAGCATCTAAAAGCAGATAAAACTAACCAGCTTTTTAAACTTTTAGATTTCTTCATGCATTACTTTTCTGTAATATTTCAGGAACCTAAACAATACGATTTTTCACCCTGAAAAAAAAATTCACTTCACTTGCACGTGGAAATATTTTAACAGCTTCATTTCAGAAAGGCTCTAAGCAACGTGAAGGAGTTATTCCAGTGACTACTAGAATTTTCAGTGCCACAGTATGTCAACAATCCTTGCCAAATGAGGCTCTGTGTAGGTATTATAAACAATCAAAATTTTCTGAAAACTCATTTTACAGCGTTTAAAAATCATACCTGAGTAGCAGATTTAAATTGCAAAGCATTTGCACAAGTTCTTAATGGACAATATCTCATATCTTTCAGGCAAGATCCCATAAGAAACTTGAAAAAAAACCCAACCCAAACTTGGAAGGTTTTTTCCTTTTTTGTTATACGTAAAAAAATATTAATGCTGCTTCACTGAGTTCACTTTTACTCTGTCATAGAACAGCACTTTAGCCCTTGTAGAAATAAAAGTATTTTCAAAGGAAACATAATTTCAAGCACATAAAAACTCTCTTAAACATTCTACCAATTAAGGAATTGCTTGGTTGCATAGGTGGTTTAACATCACCAGGTATTACCTCCCATTCCTTTCAAGTTCATGAAAGTTATATTTAACTTGTATAAACATTTTGCATAAACTTTTATGAGCTATATGCAGTAGTCAGTTCTTTTTCATAGTATTTATTAGGTGTTGGGATATCTTTGTCTTTTGACAGAATTCAACTACACAACTCTGTCAGCTCTAAGGACAAGACCTAAAACTGAGTGAAACACAAATCCTGCTCCCCTCTTTGCCCACACCTCCACTCTATGTTCTACAGCATAAATTTTGATCCAACTGAACCAGCTGTTCAGATGGAACTAAACAGACATGTACACACAACTTTTCCAGCACCTCACTGGTGTCCTGGAGCAGGAGCTGAGGAAAAAAACCCAAAAGTTTGCGCCTCAAAGCTGCAGAAGCCTCTCAATAGACACCGTGATGCACAGAAAGAACGAAAGAAAGTGTGAGGGGAATCACACACCCCAAGCCTTCCCCACTCCAATTTTCAATTTTACTCAAAAACACCAGGAAAAAATTACTTTTGTTGCCCGTCAAGTAAAACACAATAAAGTCTATTTGTTTCTTGGCAAGGAACTGAAGTGACCATTCTGAAAACATAGGACTGGTACACAAATGTAAAGGAACTATAAAAACAGAGCAATCATATTTGTGTATACAAGCTAATATTAGCCATTAGGAGGGAATTCATTATTTTGGAAGACTTAGTTATAAATATTATACTTTTCCCTCGCTCATAACATTAACTTCTCATCCATAAAATCACATGGCTAAAAAGACCAAAGTTAGAAAAAACTCCACAGTATCAGGCAACTGAAAAGTAAAGTTACTGAACCAGAAGCTGTTTCACTTATAAGAGAGACTGACACTGACTAAAGTGATTAGGTAATATTATTTACTGCTTTATATGATATAATGGGGGTAATGGGATGTATTAAGAGAAGATTAGAAACCATCAATGACTACCTTTCCTTACTCACAAACTCCTAAATCTTGGTGAGAAATGAGAAAATGTTCGAAATCTGTAAGAGGGTGACCTGGCTTTCTTAGCTTTCCCACTAAGAGAAAATAATTTTTAAAAGTACAAGAAAATGCAAATATATTTGTGATCTAAGTCTTGAAAACAAAGCTATTCAGCTCTGCTTATGCCATCAACATTACCAGATTTAATAAATACACAAACTCCTATTCAGCACTTCAACATACTAGTTCAAGAAAGTGTCAACATTTCACATCATTATTTGGGAAACTGAGGCTGAAAAGAAAAGCATTACCTAAAATTAAATGTAACCTCAAGACTTCCTGAATCCTAAACACTATCCAAACTTAATAATCACAAAGGCATATTCTCCTTATTTGTCAGTCTTTGTAGTGGATTTCGTAAGTCACATTTCAACCATTTATTTCTATTTAAATATTTCTGCTTGTCCCAGTTTTTCCCATGACACTTCAAAATTGTCTCTTGCCCGTGCCAATTATTCCCTGCTTTCTAAAATTGTGCATGACAATGACCCTCTCCTTAGAGTCTGTCAGCCAAAGCCACAGTGATCACAGAGGGGAAAGATGACTTAAAGAAATCAGAAGTAAGTGAAAGGCCATGTGTTTTTGGAAGCAAAGAACCCCAGCCTCCAGATAGCACAAAAAGGAGTTGTTTTCCTTTTTCTCTTCAACCTGAGCTACACATTCAATTCTTCCAACTATATTACTTAACTCCCCCTATCATCCCTTTTCCCATTTTTCATCCTTTCCAGCTCAGAAAGACTGCCATCTAAACTTCTGCACAGTCAAAAAGAGAAGGTTTTGGCTCCACCTTATCAGTGGATGCTCACAAAATACTGTTTGCAGCAGCAGATACCTACTCCTCTGGAACTGCCTCATGAAAAGACAGTTGAAGTGTTGAGGAGGGAGGGAAGGAAAGGAAGGGAAGTCGCAGGCTTCCTGCTATTAAAAGCCAAATTTAAACCCTTTCTACATCAAAAGGGCCTCTGTTGTTGGCAGCAACGCAAAGAGTAGAAAATTTGGTTGATACGGCTCCTTCATTATGCTTAGAAGGCAGCTCTTCCATGTTGAAGACCAGGAACACTGGAAAAATACTGTGGGGAGGCCACACTCCCATTTTTCATGGAATTGCTGCAGGAAGATGTCAGATGATAGCACAGCCACCTGAAGCCATTCTGCAAGAGCTGAAAGTGGGCTAAGCCCTTCTAAAAAACCTCTATGCAGAAAAACCTGTGCTGTAGAACATGCCTTGCTTCTCCAATACTCTACTCCCTTTATCAATGCCACAGCACTCTTACATCCCACACACCACCTTCACTACAGCAACAGGAAAAAAAAAAAAAAATCTGTCTCTAATTCAACTACGGATTATAAAAGGAACATTGAAAAAAAATAGTCTTTACTGTAGTTAACTTGCCTACGACTTTAACCACCATCACATTAATCTTAGCTTTAACTATTCAGCACATTAATTACCTGGAGCACTTGATTCCATACAGTTCCTCAAATAATTAATTAGCTAAAGGGATTGAGAACTGGAGTCCCAGAGGAAATTCCAGTTTTGTAGAACTACACAGATTTCACCTTGCTAAATGCTACAACAATTCACCTAAAGGCACACAACAACTTCAACTATTTACGGGCAGAATCTTAAAACCAAACCAAATAAAATCTCCTCACACTTACTGAAGTAGGCCAGCATTTTTAGCACTGGATATCCTGTTTGGTCACCAGAAAGAAGAGTAACACTAAATAAAAACGTTTGATTCCCTCGTTCATAGCATGAGACATTCTTGCTTACAGGTAACCTCTCTCTGCTTCAAATATCCATTGCCAAAGGGCAACCAAACCAAAGGCAAACAATTCTAATACAGGACTTCAAACTGGATTTCTTTCAAAGCACAAGAATAATTCAAATCTAGTTATGTACAAGTACACTAGAATGAAAGAAAAATCTCCTCATCTGCAGCGTATTACTGTTTTCACCACCTCTCTCCTGCTATTCATCATATCAGCTGTGGTGTTGTATGCAAACATGTTTATGTTCCAGAGCAACTGATCAGGACATGAAGAGAAGTAATGCTTTGCTCTTCCTACTGTTCCAAAAAAAACTCCATTCTATTTCTTTCATTAGCTGAATCCCACATCATTCTTCCACAAGGTAAGCAGGGCAGAAACGGAATGAATCAGGCAAAAAGGGTAATGGAAAGCGAGACAACATAGAGAGCAGTTAGTTATTTGGAAGAAAATGCAAGTTATTTAAGGACAGATGTGTAACTTGCAAGAATTTCAAAACACTGAAAAAACAGCATTTTCCCTGCTGTAAAGTGTATGTTACGATCTACTGATTATTTTTGGCAGCAGAACCCTAAGAATGATGTGTTATAACTTATTCCTTGTACACTTTAAATATACCACACTTCTGTACTGGATTTTTATGCACCTCAGTGTTCCAACACGTATTACCCACCGAAGGACAGGCACAAGGGACAAAATGCCATGGGTGGACAGCCCACGGCCCCTGAGCCCAGGCAGCTCCCCTGCAGCTCCTGCACCGGGATGTGCCCTGTGACTGGCAGCAGGGCTGTGCTGGCACAGGGCTGCCCCGTAATCCAAATCCCTCGCTAGGAGAGGGCAGAAGCCAGCAGAGCCTCCTGAGGCCAAATTTGCCATGTCGCCCAGGATTCCAGCTGCAGGCTCAGCTCTGCCCAAACTGACAGTGCAAAGTGAGACACTCGAGGAACCCCCTGCTGCTGCAAATCCCAGCGTGTCCCAGTCCCTCACCAGCTCTGCACAGGCCTCTGGGCTCCCAGTTCCACACAGATTTGAGTATGCAGCTTGCAGGGTTGAGGTTACCCACCCACATCATACACCATCTATGACACAGCATCGTTACCCCTTTCAGAGCATCCAGTGCTTTAGAAGTTAGAAAAACCATGTTGCTTAAATGGATTGATACTTCAAAGGTACCAGGGATCCACTTCCACTTCTGAACTTTTTACTCAGCACCCAATATTGAGACCTACTCAACCAAGTCAATTCATGCAAGTCTTTTAAGTCACACAAGTCTTTTAAGAGGCCTCTGCAGCAGTCCAAACAACAGAGACAGCTCAGCAGTAACAGGATGCAGGACTAGGCACTTATGAAAAAGTTATTTTGGAAATAGAAAATATTCCTTATAAAGAGGAGCTAAAAACACATAGCACATAACGTATTTATCATGAATCAGTCTGAACTTTCATCCAAAAGACTGTGTACCTTATCCTGAACTATCATTTGCTGATTAGGAAGAAGTACTGTCCAGACTCCTTGGCTAAACTTTTAGCTCAGATATTCTTATTAAAGAATTAACTACTGGAAGACTAATGAAAGCTTAACCTTCCCAAAAAGGCAGGATTCACAAAATAGATGATACCACTAAAAGCTAAAGGATGGCAGTACAAAACTGTTATGTTTGAAAACAAGCAAGACAAAACCAATAATACAATCCAAAAAGGAAAGGTAAGCACAGAAAATAAGCTTTGAAATTTCAACACTTTGATTCAATTAGTATTAATTTAGCAGCTTTTGGTATACACACACACACAACTGCAAGCATAAATTAACATGCAGAAAAATCTCTTCATACTCTCTAGCAAAGTTAGCCAAAAAGTTAGCAAACATAAATCTTTCTCCGACAAACAACAAGATATGCGTCTTCCCTATCTTAATGCCATTCCCCTCTTCACAACTGCTAAATAACAGATATTAGAGGCAAAAAATAAAAGCTTTTAGAAAGATAATTTAATACAAACATCTGGACAAGCAAACACAACAAAATCCCCAAAATTCAGAGTATGATTTCCTTCTGTGAGGACATGGAAAATAAAGCCTTACTTGCTCCAAAAATAGAGAAAATTGTGCTCGTTTTGTACACTGACACAAGGCACGTTTACAGCATATGAATCAATGTGCTATAGCTGAGGTAAATCAGTGTCAGCCATGTTGTGAAAGAAACTGCAGTTAACAAACCCACAAAACTCAAAACTTAATCAAATCAGCTCTGCCTTGACATAAATAATTTTACACTGCTAGATCGTACTTATGATTGGTGCCTGACTTCTTCAGGTTAATGTCTATTAATCTCATCTAAAAATACACATCCAAATTCTAGAGAGAGTGAAACAGCAGCAAGAGGCAAATACACAAGATATAAACCAGGAGCACTGACTGCGGCGCAAAGGAGGAAGGTACGTTGTAAAGTGGAAAAGCAAATGCACTTACTCAGCATTAAATCCATTCACGTGCAGGATCCTCATCTGCTTGACTATTGTGCTTTTACCGGATTCACCAGCACCTAGAAAATGAAAGTAAATCAATTTCAGAAGGAAGCATAAGTGATTAAGGCACACGCTAGAATTTTTTTCATCGGCGTAAAATTGAGAAAGTTGGGCTTCTCAGTGCAAGAGCGAAAAGTGAAAGAAATAATTGCCACTGGAAACTTCAGTTGTAGCTAAAAATAAATGCCCAGCTCAAGTCATGTGTCAGATCTGAATCTTGGATCATTTCACTGTCCATTTTTCCAGTGTCAATGTTAAAAGCAGATTGCAGTATTTGGAAAGAAAATGGACAACTTCAACATTTTACAGAGAAGACGACAGGGAACATCACAACCTGATTGCCTTGTCACTACTGTCTGGCAGAGGGACTGACTGACTGAAGTCCCAATTAAACTGAAGAAATTCCGTTATACCCTTAAAGAATTCTAAGTTTGTCTGCAGTTCATCATCACCCAGTCAAACTCCGTAACTTAAATCACAAGGAATAAAATATGTAGATGCTCACATTTGGAAAAGGAAGGCATCCCTTTAAGCCTCCACCCACAAAGCTACAAAAAACCTCCTCTTATTTGTGTCTTGTAAGCAGCCTCCCACCCTCCCTACATGTTCCAAAATCAACCCTACAACGAGAGGCAGAGACCACCTTTTGCGGCTGCCTGCTCCAAAGAGCTCCCCCGCAGCTCTCCCGTACCTGCAGTGCAAAAACCCCACTCCACTTTACTCCAGTTTCCATAAGTAGATGGATGCTATTTCTGCTGTGCTGCTCGGATGCCAGTGCACAGGGCAGCCCATCTGCCTATAGTACCCGTTTTTCCATGCACGCTGAACAACTCCAACAGCAGCATTTAATTGAGCTGCTCCACGCTGCCAGATCGGCAGCTTTTCTATATAAAGCAAACATATTTTTGCAGGAGTAGTATCGTAACGTGGCAAAATTTAGAAAGATTCCCCTTAGCATCTCCTGGATACTCGTTTATTCCCCTCCCCAGCCTGTGTCTCACCCACAGGAACTGTACGTCTGTGGCAGAACGGGCAGGGAGGTACAGTTTGTATTTATAGGATGTCAGGCCTCTGCTAGCACACACTGACAGCACAAGCCTCCATTTTGAGCCTCATGTTCAAAACTGTATTTTAGCACTTACATTTCAAGGTTCATTTTCTCACAAATGCTTTCCCCCTCTGCTTTCTCCCTTCCTTTCCTTCAACCTCATGAATTCCCAAAAGTCCTCCTCTGCTCTCCATAAAACCTGGTTGCATGTTTTGCCACTTTAATCCCAGAGCCTTACTCCTTTTTCCTCTCCTTGCTCACTGCTGTTTTGTAAGCATTTAGAGAGCAATTTTTACCTACAACTCTTTATGCACACGCCACTGCTCCCCTAAGCTGCTATTTTATACCATACACCCTCTGTCTGATCAGGCAGACTGCACCATGCAATAAACACAGGTGGCTAAACCAATCAAGAATTAGTATCTTGGGATAAGATAGACAGGATTATCTTCACAACTAAGAATTATTCACGAAGGCAGTATCTGCTATAGTCATTTGTCCACTTAAAAATTATTAACAACAAAATTTCAGCTGTAACACTAAATCACATTTTATATTTATAAGCATTGGGAGCCAAAATCTTTACTTCACTTGGTCCAAGAAGGAGGCTGGACAGTTGTTGCATTTGCTATAAACACATACAGTTTGGTATTGACACACCTGGGTTCCCTGGATCGCATACAACACCAGAGAACCAAAATGATGTATTACATCTACATTTCTCCATAAGTCTAGCTCTATATTTGGCTGCTTGTTAAGGCCACATTCCCAACAACAATTACACACACACGTTTAACTTCACCACCAAGGAGAGTTCCATTAATTTCAGCGAGACTGCTCGTGGCAGCGGGGCAAGCACGTGTACAGCGATGGGGCCTACAAGCAGCAGCATAAACCCACTAGAATATTCAGGAGCTCTTCTTTGTTGTTATTTGAATATGATTTGAAAAGATTAAGAACACTTTCCAAGTGCCTGGCTTCTTATTTCACGTGTCTTATAGAGGAAACATAACATAATAATAGGGAGCTAAGCTTTTATATTTTTTACCAGTGAGTCTGAGTTACAGACTATCCACAATTCCTGGCAGAAACTGTAACAGCTGAACTATCACTTTAAAACACACTCACAGACTACTTTACTGCCATCGCTGCACACACGCAAATTTTTATTTTCAAGCATCTAAACTATTTTTCAGCCACCAAAACTAAAGAAAAGAGAAAGAAAACCCAGGCATGTTTCTGTTTGCTGAAATTTTGCCTCTTACGAAAGCAACTCATCTGATGACAAATAGTTTCTACGTATCTACGTAATGTTCAGCCTGAAATCTGGAAGCCCAAGACATTTCCCAAGAGCTGAAGTCCAAATTATCCTGTTAAAAGATTTCTGCTGAAGCCCTGGCATGCTCCTCAGTGCTGCAGGTGCTGCTGTAGTCCGTCACTCTCCATTTATATTACGTCTCTTTCTTCAAATGAGCATTTGAAAGATTTTACTGGTGATAGTACGCTTCCAAATTCACCGACTTCAAAAATTCTTTCCCCCCCCCGCCTTAGATTAGGGCTTTTTCTCCCAAAACTGAGTCAGCTCGGCGAGGCCTAGCCTGTGCTCCACGCTACAGCCCTGCAGAATGTGCACAGGCAGTCCCTCGGCGTGACCAAAACAATCCACGGCTCGTAACTGCATCTGATCCTAAAACACTACTTCAAAATACTCTGAAATCATGAGCCTGACAAACATTTGCTTGTCCTCTCCGACATGTATATTTGGACCTTCCCGTTCCCTGAAAGCCACAGCCCGGATTTGTAAATGTCTCTCCTGAAAAACACGAGCAGGTAACCCAAAGGAGCCGCTGGAACAGCACCTGGAGCCCGGCTCCGCCAGCGCTCC
Source organism: Promerops cafer (assembly GCA_013398275.1). NCBI lineage: Eukaryota > Metazoa > Chordata > Aves > Passeriformes > Nectariniidae > Promerops > Promerops cafer. Next base: position 1,514,810 of record VZSE01015292.1, read on the forward strand.
AACGCGCGGTACCTCAATTCCTGGTGCGACAGCGGAGGGAGCCGAGCCCGCCGGGGCCGTGCCCGCCCGGCCGTGCGCTGCTCCGCGGCCCCAACGCGGCCGCGCTTCCCTCCGGGACCGACATCCTCCCTCCGTTTCCCCCAAACGATTCCCCGACTTCCTCCCTTCCTCTTCCTCCTCTCCCCGGCCTGGCCGCACGTCCCTCGGCACCCCGGCCCCGGCGCGGGGAGCGGTGTCCGGCCCTCCCGCGCTCGCCGCGCCGCTCGCCCGCGGCCGCTGTCACTGACCTGCCCTGTTTATCTGCCAG
>VZSE01015292.1:1523538-1542864 GCA_013398275.1 Promerops cafer
AAAGCCTCCACACTTCTCAGTCTTTCTTTGCCCACCATGAAGCACCCACCAGGACAGAAACCCGGTGCCGTGTTCTTCCGCAGGTCACTCCCAGTTTGCTTTATGCTCTCTGGTGTTACAATAACGAATTTGTTTTTCCATTGCTCCCTTGTCTAACTGTGACCTATTCCCTTCTGAAGCAATCGGCTTTTTACAGCTCCATCTCTGCTGTGCAAACAGAGAACGAGCACGGCTGAGCCCCCGGAGCTCTGGGGCCAGGAGCTCCCTCCAGCCCGGACCTGGACCCACTTCCCAGGTGTCACCCCCAGAGAATGAGCTCCCCACAATCTCCCACTCCCACAGCGAGCCCCCTCCCCTCTGCTCAGTGGGGTCACAGCCATGTCAGCATTCCCATGTTTGATGGAAAGCCCTTGGAACATCCAGGGAACCAAGGATGCTGCAAGGGGCAGGGGATTTGATGGCTTTGAGCCTGCTGCCACCACCTCTGCAGCCCCATGAAACACAAGAGGGGCTGGCAACCCGCCTTGCCCTCAGCCCCAGCCCTGGGGTGACAGCCGGGGGACTCCTGTCCCCTCCAGCCCTGTGCCAGGGGGCACCTGGAAGACGCCGGATCCCCCCAGCCCTGGCAGTCCCTGAAGGCAGGGCCCTCCTACTTCACACCCTATATATAAAATACACAGCTGTACAGTGAGCCTGAAACATTCTTTCTATGAATTGGTGTTCCTGAAGGATATATATACTAACTCCATGCATGTGAGAGTTAAGGAAGATTTGTTCAAGGAAATACTTCCAGAGGAAGTGCTGGGCAGCCACATTATTTGTTTTATTTAAAATGATTTCAGGCTCGATAATATCTCTTTATCAAAACTACACATGTGCTGAGCATGCACAGTGCTGTGTGTTGTGAGCCATACAGGAAGGGGTGGATTTAATTTATTTCTTTATTATGAATATTGTGGTGCTGTAAGGAGAATCCTGGCCGACAGTGTGAAATAAAGCAAAACTTTCAGAGGATATTTTGGGAGCCGAAGTTCCTGTGCAGCCTTTTCAAATTCAGTCTTAAATTCTGTATTCCTAATCCTCTGTTCTGTCTGGACCATCTCATAAATGGACATGTATATTATTACAAAGCTGAGCAAGTACCTTCTAACATTTGCCATGAATATTCATGTGAAAGAAAAATGGAGTTTCAGTTTCCTGGTTTCCCTTCCCTTGAGTGAGGAGACCAGTGAGGGAGTTTATAAATTCACAATTCTGGCAGGCAAAAGGGACCAAGGCAATTGTGACACACCAAAAATAGTCCTCCATAAAATCATATCAAAATGATAACCACGTTTTATTTTGCAAACATAATTTTGGCTATAAGGTTTGTTTTCATTTATTGGGTATCATACCCTCCATGGTGGATCAAAGCACTTTGTACCCAGCTGAACGACAATGGCCTGAAGCAGGAAGAACCACCATGACCAGCACAGACCATCTTTCAGCATAGAAATAAAGAAAATTAATTCTTCTCCACCCTGAAAGCTGGTTTGGAGGGAAGAAAGTGGGCTAGAAAGAATTGACTTCTGACTCTCTATGGGTCAGTGCAGGCTGCACTGGAGGGAAGGCAGGAAGAGCTGCTGGGTGTAGGGACAGTGACCCAATCCAAGACACACCAGCCATGAGATCAAACTGCAGTGGCAACTTGCAAGAATGCTCTTTTTCAGTGATGTGTATATGCTTACAGCTGCTCAAGAGTAAAGTTAAAAAGGTTAAGAAATCCCTTGCGCAAGGATGAATAAAGATTTTCTGTTACCAGAGAGTTGGAATTGTGATAATATCATGGAATTAAGAATGTGAAGTGCTGAAGCAGTGCTTCCACCAGTTAAAAAATGGACTGTAGGATCTCACTGCCCCAAAGAGTGTCCTCAAGCAGGTCTCTTCATGGAAGCATCAATATGAAGTCTGCAATGACCAGGTGAGAGGTGGCAGAAGGACAGAGGTTCACTGGCAAACACTCCAAACTGATGTGCATAAAGAAAAGGTGGGACAAGACATGACAGAAATAACCTACCATGGCTTGAGACCTCCTGCCCTAACAACAATTATGTAATTGTTACAGTCTCTTAATACTCAAGTAAGAAACTTTCTTATTGCATCAAGTTCTCATGTCTAGACAGATTCACATCACGGAATGAATCACTACCTTTGAAGACCCGAGCTGAAGAGCACTCCAAGATGGAAAGCCACTATCTGGGCACATCAATACTTGGGGAACAATTTTCTGGAGACAGGTTTTTCAGTACGTGTCAGTAAGGTTTACTATCTGTGAGAAACTCTGGTTTTCCAACAGTGTCCTTAAAGGGCTGATAAGAAAGCAGTATAGGCTTAGTAAAGAAAACTCTTAAACAAGAGTCCAAAGTCTTCAAAACTACCCCAGCTTTGCCCCCCCAAAACAATTAAGAAGCTAACAAAAATGCATAAGCAAGGCAAAAAATACATGGAAAAAATCAAACAGGCTCCAATTCATCTCTAAGCCTGATTATGCCTTTCCTAGCAACAATGATTCTGCCTCCTCTCTGTCCAGAAAGTTTTACTTCTCTGTGAGACTGTGCCTATTGCCTAAATAATTGGAACCCCTCTTCTGCCTCTGCTTTGGCTTCAAAGGTTCTTTTTTTTGTTCCTTTCCAGAACTGCCAATCAGCTTCTCTGCAAAATGGTCACATCTTACAGAATTCTTTTCCTCAGTTGTTCTTGATGATTCCCAGCTTTCTCATTTGTCCTCTTGGAGGTGCTCCTCTCCCTGGCAAGGACATAGGGCACCTCCAACATTAAATCTGTATTTTAATTCAGCACAGATGTTACAGCACAGGGCGAAGGATTTGGTGAAGGTGAAGGTGTTCTCAAAAATTGTGTTCTCAAAACCACAGTTTGACTCACATATGCCCCCAAACAATCATACATTAGCAATTATAATGATCTTTAATTAAAAAAAGAAATATGTTGCTGCTCTTACAGATAAAGATCTATAGAAATACTTGTATAGGTGCCATGAAAGTTTATTTTTCAAACTACAGTTCAGTGAGGGAATTTTTAACTACCTTACCTGCATTACTCAAACTCTACTCTAAAACAAACTTCTTTGAAGTTTTCTTATTAAAAAAGCTTTAAAAATAAGCAGTTTGAATTATTTTTCTATGAACTACCTAATCTTCTTAAGTAGTAAAAGTTAACTTCAGCTCAAGTCATTCCACGTGGAAAAAAAGCAATGAAAAAGCAGTAGATTCACCCATCTCGCCCTACATTTTCTCTGAATTTCATCTAACCTCTGATTGTTATAATTTTTCATGGTAAAGCCTTCTGAGTGTTTTTAGCCAGCAGACTTTGGCTTTTATACTGGAAAATCTGTTATATAAATGTCACTTTCATTTATATCTTCAGATATAACCAAGTCATTAATGCAGTTGATTCCTAAGAAAAACTTATATTTTAGAAACTTCTAGCTCTGGTACTACATAAACATGTCTAATGCAGAGCATGAGAAAATGATACCTTGGAGATGCTACACATTTTAAATCAGGAGTAGAAGCTAAATTCCCACTCTTCTTGATATGAATATCAGTTGTCAATGATACATTTTGTTCCCAGAGAGCCACGATCTCCTAACTACATTTTGTAGCTGCACTCACATTATTCTGTAGAGAGTTGTGGCTTGGATGCTAAGGTCTCACAAGATGAGAATCTGGGGTTGGATGCCACGGCACTAAAATTGCTCTTCAGGAGATTCCAGAACCAAATTTCAAAAACCAGAACCCAAGAAAAACCTCCCCTCCTGTTTTTTGATCCTGCTCAACACCAAATATTGGAAGCAGGTTGAGATCTACGAACTAACAGATCTGGCCTCTTGCCACGTGCCGTATCAAGATGCCATATTTAGCTCCTCATTCCCTAAGAATCAGACGTTTACCCTGTTCCCTCCAGCCCTTTCATCTACTTCCAGTACGCCGCTAACCAAGATGTCTTTCAGCCTTCTCTTCCCTTCTTCCATTTCTCGTTGCTGTTTCGCACACAATTAGCGCTGCTATCCCATGGCACTGGAAAAGGGACTGTTGTGCTCCCTCTGCTGCCTGCTGGGCTCTGCAGCAACACGGCAAGAGGTGGTGAGGAATCAAGAGTTCTCCTCGGCAGAAGGAATTACTATAACGTGAAAACTCACGTTGTTACATGTATGAAACCCAAAACTGCCGAGCAGGGAAACCTCTTCCCTGTATTCTCCACGGACCTCTTGTGCGAGGAGCCAAGAGCCTCCTGCCAGAGCCCCTCAAGACTGTGGGGAAGACCAAGAGCAGGGAGTAAAGCACACAAACGGATGGGATAACACTATCTAGCTTTGGTTTCTGGGCATTCCTCGTGGGAAGAGGGCCAGAGAGTTTCTCAAGGCTGGTTGCAATGTTCGTGTCACACGGTCCTTGACAGCGCTACTGGAGCGGCAGGCGCCGCAAGGAGCCTGGTGCAGAACTCCTCGCGCAAGGTTAGCGCCCAGCTGATCACGGCCATGTGGGCACAAACTCCTCTTCACTCCGCTGAGGAGGCTGTTGTCAGGGCTAAGAGTATGGAGAAGGACTGTGGACAGCCAGTTATCTAAAGAATTCTCTTCAAGCCTTAACACCATGGAGCACTCTGTCCCTCTGCTTCAGTGCCCGCAGCCCGGGTGCTGTGTCTGTCCTTCCCCACGGGTGATTCAGCAGCAAGGAATATTTACTGTTATTTAACTATGCAGTGGTCTACAGACATAACTTATGACTCAACAGAAAACACACTGGGTGCAGACCTTCTAAAAGAAATGATCAACAGATTGTGTCTTGCATTTAAAAAAAAAAGGAAATATTATATGTGTTTGAGGATCATACAAGGAGAAAATGGATGGAGGGGGAGATACCTTCATGCTGGTTTTAGAAATTACAGTCTGGATTGAATATTTTTAGAAATAATTAATATTTAGGGTACTATGAATTAAGTGAAAGGTTCACTGGATTCTGTCTGAAACTTCTAAAAAATAAGCCTTCAAGTCTTTGTTTATGTTGGCAAGTAACCTGGCTGGGTGTAAAAGCCAAAGGTATGATTGACTACCTCACATATTTTACAACTGTAACACTAAATAGGTATTTCAGGATTTACATCCTTACAGAAGGATCCTTAAATAGACTTTCTTACGGCGCTTTAAACAAACATACTTTAGGACATACTTCCTGTTTTGTTACGGTATTTCATATACTTTAAAAAAATAAGTTTACTTTTCCTTCAACAAAGTTCCAGAAATTCAACTTTAAGGGTACAAAGATCACAGAAACCTATCTTACTGCTTTTAATGTACTGAAATTGTTTAATGAATACCTACAAATCCCTAAAAGAAAAAACATCAGAGGTAGTGAAGCCTTTCAAACACGTTAGTATGTGTACATTTAGCATTTAAACACAAAAGACATGTCTGCATATTGCTCAGAATGGAAAACTCCTACAACTGAAACTCAAATAATAATTAAACCCCAGATCATTGATTAGATGTGCCTGTTACAAACACTGAAAAAGATGATATTGACAGCTCCCTCTACTTCCTTTAGCTTTGTGTGGGAAAAATTTGCAGCGCGAATTCATGCAAATGGATGCAAACTAATTTTTTGGTAGTGCCTAATATTCATCACCAACTTTCAGCATTGATAAATGGCTTTTATACAGCCCGTAATTAGAGTTGTGTATCAGCCTGGCACTGGGAAGATCAAGGACAGTGAGTGAGGCAGCTTTTAATGACACAAGTTACTTTATAGGGGTTTTCTGAGTTTCCAGGCGAGCAGACCAACGTCCCACCACTGCTCACCATTCCCATTCATCTTCAGCATTGCTGCCAGTCACACAGCTCCTTAATCCTCCACAGGGGCTGTGCAACAGCTCTACAACTCTCTCATCGTTTCTTAGCAAGAACATGGATGTTCTTCCTCCTCCCCACTAACAGCACTTTTCATTTACAGAGGGAGAACAGAGCAGGTTTCTGCAGAAAAGGAAAAACAAGGATACAGTCTTGCAAACACCCTCGGCAGTGAAAGGAATCTCCCCAGCACTTAATTTGGGAGGAAAGGCTCGGGTATCACAGAACTGGTCAGAGCTAGAGAGGTTGGTGGCATCCTGCAGGAGGCCACTTCTGCAACAACTGAAGAATTAATCGTATTTTAATCAGAAGCCAGTCACAGCTTCTGCTTTAACTTGGTACACTCAAAGGTACTTACAGTTCTGGGAACTAAGTTCAGCTTATTAAACGAACCATTTTTCTGCTTTTTTTTTTTTTTTTCTGTGATGTGTGATACAGCTTCTTCAGACACAGTTTTGGGAAGGAACCAGATAAAAAGCTGATACTCAGGATGTCTGGGGAATAGTTTCCAAAAGCATGGAGACCAGATTTCAGAAGGTACAGATGCAGGTACACCTCAACAAGGGCATCCAGCTGAACCCCTGAGGTGACTCTATCTGCCACACCTACAGCAGTAGGCTCCCACTGGGAACTTTGCTGTATTTTGAGACAATTCTTATAAAATACACAACGTTTTGCTTTAAAACAGGGCACATGTGACTCTGGAACACAAAGCTACGGATGCACCGGTTGATACAGGAATTCATGTCCCTGCTCCCTGTGCTGCAGCAGCCACCAGATTTTTGGAGCTGTACTTCAGCCTTTCGAGCTCTTTCCCTGGATTCAGAGAGAGGAGGCTGAGTGTTTAGGATTGTTCCTCCTTTTGTTTGCGTATTTCAGACAAGCACTCACAAACCGAGCCTTAGAAAGATACTTAATTGGGAAGCTCACATGCTATGCATGAATAACATTAGTGCACAGCAAATTAAAATTAGCAAAAAATGCTAATGTATATTTATATTATGGTTATTACATTAAAACAAAAAAGTACTTGCCAGCAGGCACAGAAATCTCATTATTTCAAAGCACTGCTGAACATTCACTAATTGCAGTTGGTGTTCTGAGCTTTTCAGGTTCTCATTCCCTTTTTTTAACCTAGCACTAACATTTTAACTCAAATCCCTGTGAGCAGTGAGCTGTGCCTTCCTTCTCTCTAACAATCACTACGAATTTTCTAACTTTAGTAGTACAGAATACATCTCGTGTTGCAGGGGGTATTTTTACATTTGTCAGGAGAAGATTCTAATAAAAACTGCATGTATATGAATATAGCTAAGCTTGGAATAATGATTTATCTACAACTGCGAGCACACAGAGTCCATCCAGAGGGGATTCAGTGTTCCCTCAACCATCCAGGGAACACACACCAAAGTTCACACCCAGGCCAGACCTGTGTAAGAAATTCTCCAGAAATCTGCTTTATTCACAAGTATTCTTCTGTTTGAGTTGTTATCTCACGTGAAAACATTCTTTCTGTGGCCCTCATCATTTTCAGAATAAAGAACCCAAAATTAATTGCAAAACCTGTGAGCTTTCACTGTAAATCAACAATGTACAACTTAGCCTATACAGTGTCCAGCCCAAAACCCACAAACTGCTCTGAACTTTTTGTTTCTTTTTTTGCCATCTATCTTTTGCAAAGCTGTCGTCTTCTGCTTTCTTGCAAATTCATGTTTTTCAGGGGGTTCTTGTTTCTGCTGCCTTCTCAGATTACAATTTCTTTTGTGTTAATTAAGCTGAAAAATTGAAAGAATGTCGCTGACTCTACAAAGAACACAAAACAGGCTTGCTTGAGAAGCTAAAAATAGATCGCTCTGTTCTGAAGACAGACGACTCAGTCTTCAAACTATTTGTACAATGTGAATTAATTGCAGATGGCCAATTCATTTATTTAGACCTCTGTGACAGAAATGAAAGTGCTACTGCGATGATTATACATCTGCAGAAAGCTCCTTTCAGGTAGCCGGGACTAATGGAAAACCGGGAGCAGCGCTTTGTTATTTTCTGGAAGTCAGTTTGTCAAAAGTTTTCTGATGTGATTCTCCCTCTGCAGCCTCCCGGCCCCGCTCCCAGCAGCTCAGATTTAAGACGTGACACTGATGTACACAAACTAAAGTTACAATGGCCTGCTCACATGTACTTCTAGCACTCACAGTGCATGTTGTAAATCAGTTACATTCCTTCGATTAAAATCACGTTTTATGATGTAAATGTTGTAACAAAACCCACCCTGATTATTTAACTTATCTGAAATTAATGGCATTTTTCTTTTTTTATATGTCTCAGTGTTTCTTTTAAATAGAATTTTAATTTTTTTTTTTTTCCTTTTTAGCCTTTCTCCTTAAAAGCAAAAGGAAGCTTAATCTAAAAAAATAATGTTATTGATTTAATGGGAGAGAATTCAGGAAAATCTAAGTGGAAACTGATATTCCATCCTGGCTCTTATTGTTAGATAAACGGGAGGTTTCCAAAAATACCAGCTATTAAGACTAGGGCCTATAAACTGTAGCTGTGAAATAAAAATATCATTTAACTAGATAAATTGTTTGGGATACAGAATGATCTGTACTAGAACTTTACAGCAGATCCTGAACAGCATGAAGCCTCCTTTGTGCTAGAAAAGTAGAAACGCTGTCATTTGGGAATCTAAATAATGCCAAGAAAAAGAAACTAAATATCAGAGTCCCTTTTCTCTAACGCCACTGTCTCTCCTTTGCAATTTTACTACTTTACAGTCTCTAAATCCTTGTTTGCAGCCTTGCTGACTTGAAAAATGTGCAAAAGTTGATCCACACAGGGTCTGAGCTAACAGGGCTGTAAGAAAACCTCCCAAGAAGTTTCAGGTGATATGATATCAGGCATGCTGATAGTATCACAAAGATTACATTTTTCTGTTACTTTTTAAAAATAAATTAATGTTGCTGCTTGCATTTCAAAGTATTTATATTAAATCTTACAGCTTTTAAATCAAGACTGGAGTTTTTTAAAGGCATTAGGTTTTATAAGCCAAAAATAAAGCTTGATGAAGGAATGAATTAAATTTTCTGCCTAGACAAACGATTGTAATCTATTAAAATTAAAATACCATTCCTTGCCACTGTTCAGGCTCCTTACAAAATACCTTTTAAGAAGTTTCTTAAGCTTAGTGGTTATCACAGATTTAGAAGGGGGCAGGCATAACCCTCTACCCTATATTTTAAGCTATATTCCTTTGCTGTGACTTCATCCTATCTCCCATCAAGGTCAAGGGAAACAATTTGTTTCCAAGCAATACAAAGCAGGCTGTGCAGTCAGGCTACAGCATCTTCCTCCTGCCTTTATGGACTACAAAAAGCAAAGTTTAAATAGAGCTACAAGCTTCTTAACAAGAAAAAAATCCTTTCCTCAGGAAAGAAACTTCCTAGGATGCCTCTGAAAGACGACCTCCGTCCTGCAGACTTCAAAATGTTTCATCTACTTCCTGGAAATCCAGGTGATACCCGAGGTGGAGCAGAGGACAATAAAGCTGCTAAGTAACAAAGGTCACCTGCCTTCAACCACACCAATAAAAAAGGCTGAAATATCCCCTTGGTTCAGTCCAGGCAGAGATTTACTGGGGCAGGGGGACACTCAGCACACTGCTACACACAACCTGCTCCTGTCATGAGCATATGTGCCCCCCGTTCATTTTGGGGGAAAACTGAAATTTTTTGGCTACACATGCAGAGAAGGAATCTGCTGTTGTCCCTCAGGAAAATGCAGTGAGAAAAATGCTGTTGGGAAGCAGCATCCCACACACACCAACCAACCGAGTGTCCTGATGATGGGACACTCCACAAGCAAGAGCAACAACCCTCCTGATTTTTTATTTATTTTCCACTGTAGATTTTTTTCCTTTTATTTATACTCTGTGGTAGGGCAGACTCCATAGGGACCATGTCCTTACACAGACACATCTACCTCCTCGCAGAAGAGAAACATCTTTGTTTACTTAAACTATTTTAGTTAGACCTAGATTTTGCTGGTTCTAAAGAGTTTTGTCTTGCTTGTAAAGTAAACACCAACATCTCTGTCAGAAGTACCACTTTTGAGTGCCCACTCACTCTTGGTAGACCTCATAAAGGTGACATAAAAATACATATATATATATATTTTTTTATTTTTTTTTTCCCCACTGCTTGCTGAGATGAATCATGTCAGCCAAGGTCTTTGTAATAAATAAAATGCTCTCGAAGCATTATCTATTAAAGATAGAAGAGAGCAGAAGTGGAAAATCTTTGCACAGAACCAGAGCAGGGTCTGGTGATATAAAGCAATACACTTATCAAACATCAGGGCTGCAAAAGAGGACGGCTGGACCCAAATAATGCAGTCAAGGGCTGGGTGTCCTCTCCTCTCCTTCCCAGCCCTGTTAGGATTTGCAAAACCTCCAGCATAACATACACAGAACCCCATGCAGAGCTGGAAAAGCATTTTTTACAGACACTGATAAAGCCTGACACAACACAAATAACCAGAGCCCATGCAGTGATTTCACTTCGGGCGCATCTGCTCCACTGAAATTCGGGGGCTGAAGGTTCAAGACAAAGCATAAAATGCTGGAAAATGCATGTGGGATTACCCCCACTTCCACACAAACTGTCTGCCCTGCAACTAAATACCCCAGAGGTGAACCACTCCGTCCCAACTGCGATAAGAGCAAAACAGTGAGGAAAGTAAACGGATTGTTGGAATAATAATCTGTCATTTATTAATTTCTTGTCAGGATCCCACAAGAAGGCACAGCTCGCCTGTAAACTGCCAGCTCAAAACTCAATTTTCAGCAGTGACATCTTTGTTATGAAGCCCGAAACTGATTTTTGTTGTTGAAGAAGCCTTTAATGGGTAAAGATGAAAAATTCAGTGTCTGTGTGCTCCATGGGGGGAGGGAGGGAGAACCAGACAGAGAGTACGTAAGTAATGCTTTAGCATTTTTTCCCCAAATTCGTAAGAAATTGTAGTACACCCTTCTCTAGTGCTTTGATTACATATTCCTAAATAATTTTTGAACCTGGAGGAGTGCTAGAACTTAACATTTTCCCAGCAGAGAGCACAAACAGGGGAAGTGTAAACCCAGCACACTCTGATTGGGTTTGTCCCCTTTTCCGGTGCCCCACATTGGTTTCTTGGAAGCATCCCTGAGGCTCCTGCTGAAGGAGAATGAAGTCAGAGAGTTTACATGAGTTCTTGCATCTCTACAGCCCCTGTCCCAGCAGAAACTTCTCTCTCTGGATGTAATTAGAGCTCAAGGAATAGTCTGTCTTCAAGATGACAGAAATCAGATTCCACTATAAAAAACAAAGAGAAAAACCTTCATTGTACAGACTGCAAAATTTCCTAAGTATTGAAAACCAAGATATCCCACTGTTTTTCAGGATGACTGAGAAGCTGCAACATTCATGTTTTCAAAGGTCGCTGTCGTGTTTTTATTTCCTCATCAGGTTGCATGAAAGCAGCACTTTCTTTCACTTTGTTGAAAATCCAAATCATCACATAAATATCAACATGGTTAAACTAAAATAAATCCATCATCCTGTAAATTTTTGTATAAATCAATATACTGTTATGTTTTGAAATGGTATAAGACAAATTTTCCCCCCTCTATAATTCAAAACCAGCCTTAACCAATTACTCCAAACTTTTCCCCAGACACATCTCCTTTGGCTACACATTTCACATGAGAATTTCCAAGCCAAAAAGAGTTTTCTTCCACAGACAAAATTGGAAATGAGAGATTGAAATCACCCTAATTATAGGTACTGGGTTATGCCTTTCAACTATGGATCCATGCCCGTATCTCTACAATTGTGACAATATTTTTCCAAGCAGAGTATCATGCTGTATGTAACACTGAAACTTCCTGGTCTCTCTCTGTCTCTGCTGCATGGTTACCATCTTATTTTTATAAGCATTCCATTCTGGGGCTGGCCCTTCAGCTTTGGCAGAGCAAGGCAGCTTCTGCTTTAAAGCGGCTATTTTGCAACTAGCTGCTGCTTGCTGCATCCCTCTTTTCCAGCCAGGAAGTACCTGCAATGTTCTCCTCTCCAGCTCCTGAGAAAACAGCACATTCCCACAGGTGCTGCCCCTAAAACAGGGCATGTGCTGGCAATAACTGAAGCCTGCCAAGAATGGCCAGGGTGGGTTCGTTTCTGGGTTTTTGGAACAGCTGCAAAATGGCTGGTTTTAAACAAGTTCAGAAAAAAAGTTTCTAGATTCACATCCTGCTCATGGCTGGCACTTCTGCTACTGGAGTAGGCAGGCTGGCATCAAAGGAGAGTTTTCATTGCCACCCCAAATCAAGGGATAAACACCAGAGGAGCCACAAACAGCACCACCAGGCACTTCTGAACATTGCTGGCTCAAAAACAGTGGTCAGCAGGGCAAGGGTAGCAAACTTCACTCTGTATGCTGAGTAAAGTAACTACTGTACGAATTAACTTCACTTGAGCTGTTCAGTAGTGAGAATCCAGCCCTTTACAAATAACAATTAATGTTCTATTTTTACCTTAAAAGCAAACAAACATAAAACACCAAATGAGTGGATTTAGAGCACCCAAAATGCTAAGTAATGCCTGGAGGGGAGCTCTGCCCATCTTGTTCATAAACAGCTACCTTGTCCTAGAGATGACATGGTTGTGTCCTTCCCCTTTTGCTCAGCCTTTTAATTTCTGTAGTTAAGGGTCTCACACACAGGTGAGCTGCAACCAAGAGAAAAATTCAGCCCTGGTCATCTCAGCCTCCAGGAGCTCTCAGGACATTTTTGGCTGATCCTTACTCCAGTCAGATGTGTGCATGAAGGCAGTAAGTACATCATGGATTTTCAGCAGAAGTTCCTCGCTGCTCTGGCAGGCAGTAATTAGATTACTAGAATTACAGAAACGATAGGCTGCTTGTCTACTCTCTGTATGGGCAGCCAGCAACAGCTTGGAGAAGAGTAAAGCACTCAGATTAGTAAAGGGATGAGCTCAGTGTAAATCCAAATAATACCAAAATAATATGTATTACCAAATAAGGCCCCTGAACCAGCACATTTACTGCTGCCGTGCTCATCCTTATCCTCTCCTTGCTCTCTCACCAAACTACTGATGCAAAATGTCCCATGTATGAGGCCCTCTGGTCATTTGCTTTTCCAGAGCATCTCAGCATCATGCCTTCCCCTGTGCCATATCCCTTGTTCACACAGCTGTTAGAAAATCCTAAAGGGGTGGGCAAACACTGGGAACCTGCTTTCACAAAGACTGCAAGCACACGTTGGCAACCGCAGTGACAGCGTGCCAGATGCTGGCATCCAGATGAACATAACAAGCATTCAGCTTTGCTTATAAAATTCCCATATTCAGCACTGCCACAACACACAGCTTCAAAAATTAGAGCAGGGTTTTCCCATATATGGGAACGCTGACCTGCTGCTGCTGCACCAGCTCCCCAGGCGCGAGCGCGAGCGCAGCCGTGCAGACCCTGCCTCCTGCTTTGCCTGGGCTCTCCCTGAGTGCTCTGGGGTGATGCTGCTTTGCAAGAAGCCTGTAGCCACATTACTTCTGTACTGGGCTCACTTGCCAGCTTGATTAAACCTGTTTCAATGAAACTACTACATTTTTCCAACCCTTCCATCCAGTTGTGTTTGTACGTCCAATACTTCTGTGCCCAAAGCTGAGGTCTGAGCAGCAGCATCAACCTCTGGGCTTGGGCTGTATGGAAATACAGCCCGTACGAGGCTCCCTGGGCTAAGGAGCTCCACTTGAGACCCCTGGGTCGGGTCAAGGGATCCCAATGAGCCAGGCTTTAAACACTCCTGTGTGATCCATGAGCCCCCAGGAGTGGCTGTTTTTAGGATGAGCACTAACAGACGTCTCCCTTGGCTGTGGGAGAGCATCCGAGCAAATACATTGCTGCAGAGCCCTGGATGGAGGGTGAAGGAGCACACTCCTGAACCACTGGTGGCAGCTGCCAGTGGTTTGTTGGGAATATTCTTTTGGTTTGAATGTACAGAAAGCATAGGAAGCTGTGCCAGGACTGCAGCAGAGCCACTGCTGGCAGCTGGAGACTCCTGGCTGGGAGCGGTTCTTGTGCGGGTTTGGGAACGCACGGAGCCCTTTGGACTCAAACAGCCCACAAAATCCTGACCCCAGCTAACTGCACGAGCAGCAGTGCGTATTTATAAACTCCTTACAAAAAACAGCAGGATGAGCAGGGCTGGGACCATCCAGCTGCAGCTCTGGTTATGCCAGACAGCTGCTCTGTCAAAGTGCTGGGAGAAGCCGCGTTTCCTTGCAGGGGACGCCCTTTGATACTCCGCAGGAGCCTCCTTTGGCAGCCCTGTGCTGCCTAAGGGAGAGAGCTGTGAGAGGGGATGTTTTAGGAAACCAGCAGTATGCACTGAGTACCTGTGCTTCTGACTGCAAGGGATTTGCAGAGGGGAAATAAAAAGAAGAAATCCAGAGCAAGCGCTATTAATCACTGCACAATCATGACTACATTTTCTTTTTCCCCACAGTTGTTAAAAATCAAGCAAATCGATCACACATGACTTTCGTGCTTCTTGGCACACGTTTCATATTCTGCAGGTTTCCAGGGGGACTGTCCATGTGAAGAAGACCCATGAGCAGCTCTCCCTCCACCTCACTGCCTGTGCAGCAGGAATTAAGCTGCAGAGCTCGTGAGCAAGAGTAAAGACTTCAAGAATGAAAACTGTCTCAAAACAGTAACAGAACCAGAACAATCCGACAGAAGAAATTAGAACTGCAGGTTTGTCATCTCTCTTGGTTTTGTTATTAGCATGGAAACATCTATTTAGGTAACTGAAAGTGTTGCATCACTTTAAGAAATGTTAATTACATCAGTGGTTTTACTGTAAAAAGTTTATTTTTCCTTTCCAGTTTTCTAAAGCCTTAGAAGTATTTCAAAGGGAATCCTTCCCAAATATGCAAACAGCAAGTCAATACTCCGAGTTTTTTTGCCAAGCTTCCTTTTCCCTACATCTCTCAATCAAGAAAACACAATTAAAAATACACGCAAATAAATACAAAGGGATTAGAGTTGAGCAGGTCCAGTATTGCCAAAAAATTACAGATAATCACAATCACCACTAAACGAGCCCCAGCTCTCCCCACCCAGAGGGGCCTCCCAATGTTTCCCTGGAAGAAGCAGCAATTTCAGTGTCTGCTCCTGCTGTCGCACACAGGGAGAAGTGCAGGAGCTGGGGAAGTGGGAGCAGATCTGGAGCTCTGGAAGAGCTGCTCCTTTGAGCCACACTTTGGTGGGTTTCACTATTTAAATCTTGCCAGGAGTAAGATGGGTTCTTCTTCTCTCAACAAAAACCCTCAGCATTTTCATTGTTTTAATTAACTTTCCCTAAGGGGTAAAAAACCCACTGAGGATTAATAACAAATGTCATAATTAGTACCTCACTAATTGCATTTATTTACTTAGAAATGCTATGGCACACCTTCCCAGAGTATTAGTTTTCCTTGTGTTCATTTTTTAGTATTTAGAAAAATGCTACAAAATTTATTTTCACCAGATTTAGGAATTTTACAGAGTGGCAAAACAAATTATTTGGTATTACTTTCCCCCATCATTTAAGATACCCAAATTTCTAATCATGGCTGCTGCCATCAATTTCCCTACTTTTCCCTACAATTTCCCTACTTAAAATTTAGATGTTGCAGTTGCATGTTTAACACTATGGTTACAGTTCACATTTAGGACAAAGGTGACACAGCACTGAGCCAGTATAAAGGTACAGAATAATCCCCAATGTAAAGCAGTTTCATATGTCTCCATGCCTTTTAGCATGGAGTTTGTAGAAATGCTAATAAAATTAAGTATATTTATCTGATAGTAATGTAATAATATTTATATGAAAAAGTGGACCAACCTCAAATTAAAAAAGAATATATCAAAATTCTGAAAACCATTAACTCTATCCATCTTATTCATCTATGTACAAATGAGGAAGGAAAAGATTATACAATATTTAAAAGTAACAAATTTTATTTATGCCACCTCAAACTGAATGCATTTAGGGTAAGGGAAGGGGAGGTAGGTTCCAAGGAAAAATGCAACTATCCAAAAAGTTGATTTAATCCCCCTCCCCTTATTGCCCCTACTGTGATACCATGCAACAGGAAAAGTTTACCAGGAAAAAGGACAACAATCTTCTTTTTAGAGATTTTTGGCTTTGCAATTACTGTCTGTTTTCTTTCTAACACAATGTAATTCTTCTGTTAAGTTTCTAGAGAACAGTATTAAATTCCCTACCATGCATCCAAAAATTCTATTTCTGTAAAAATCATTCTGAACAAACAAGGGCTGAAAGATCTCGGCTTTTCAGAGATGTTCTCTTTATGTTGTCAAAAAATTACTAATTTTTCATTTGTTCTCAAAAGTCTCCAATATATCCTCTTTAAAAGAAATAGATTATCTGATATTTTAATAATGTTATCCCTTTCAAATAAAATGCTAAGTTATCAATGCACTCTAGATTCTGATACATATACATAAATAAAAAATTATTTTAGAGAGTAGTAAAATACCCATGGAGCATTTAAGTACTCACTGTATATGTTTGCACTCTGTGAACAAACAATACCCTCCTCACCAAACCATTAGCGTGAGGGGGGTTAAATTTTATTACTTACAAGCAACAATCACAGTACTGATTTCTTTAAAGCTCAGGCAAATAAAACAATACAAATGTAGAACTCTGTTATTTAAAGCAACCTAATTCCAGGAGTTAAATCTCAGCTGGCTGTTATCAACTATCAACATGCCACCTGTGTTCTCCAAGTTGGGAAAACATAACAAAGTGTTAAAGCACTTACAAACAGGAGCAAAATAACTCAATAGGCAATGCTAACCAGTGAACAACTAACAAGTTAGCAGAGCCATATGCAGAAATACAGGAATTTCATATGCTATAGGTTGGCACATTTATACTACAATAGTGAGAAAAAATTCACTTTTTTTTTTACTTTCACTCCTTTGCCACCAATTCAATTTAGAATTAGATGTGTATAATTCAAAAATCCATTGACACAAAACCAATAAATGACACATCAACACATCACCATTTCTGAGAATCCAGCTCTTTTCTACCTATGCAAGGCAGTAAAATAATACAGTTGTGAAATAACTCTATCTTGTGCTCGCTCATCTTAAATTCCTTCACATGATTTACCATCTCAGTTTAATTTCTTTGCATACTTCCAGGGGATTAATTTCAACTATATTTGAGCTTTTTTCCCTCTAGTTCTGACTTCATAAATTATGAAAGACAACAACTATTAAGTATGTAAAAAGGTAACAATTTTTAAATTACAATCCCTGGAAAAAGAAAACCACTCTTTAAATGTTTAATTCCCTAAAGAATAGAAATGGGCAAGATGTATTTCAGACATATGACTATTAGTCAACTATTGTTGAAGTGATCCAATTATTAAATAGTCAAGAATTATTTATTTTACTTATATAAACTATCCCTTTCTTCTGGGTCTGGAATAAATTAATACATCCACATGTTTCTTTGTTTACTATGCCAAGAAGAATGACTAATATTTTTCGATAATAATATTTTGATAAGAAAATGAATGTTCAGTTCAGATTCATAACAGGAGTTTCTGCATCATTTTTGTGTGCTGAATCAAATTTGAAATGATCAAATTAGAAGGATTGGAACAACCTAATTTAAAAACAAAACAGCTTTGCTCAAATACAAAAAGGGTTTTTCTAGGTACTCTATCAAATGAAAGCATACTTGTGCTTTCAAAAATGTACTGGTTAAAAGATTTAGACAGGCTTCATATGAAATATATTTAAACATCAAAACTAATTTAAAATGATCTAGAGAAACAAGCTGCGGAATGTCCAATCCTTAAAGAAAAAAAAAGTAATTAAATGCTCAGGGTTTAGCCTGCTAAATACAATTAAGGACATTCTCCTCCTTCCTCCTTTTACCAGATAAGCGCCCTCCCTTTCACCTCCAGCACTGGCACCACCCTGGAGGGCTGCACCAGACCTGGGAAAACAGGGGGACAGCATTTGAGAACCTCTTCCCGATGGATCAGTAATGCCTCGGTACAGACACCCCTGTAATCACACCGATCACCTCCGGTTTCCCCGTTTTTCAGCACAGGAATCCTGCCAGGACACTTCCTACATCCACAGCCAGAGCAGAGAACCACCCCGTGAGGAGGTGTTAAAAATGCACCCCTGAAACACCCACCCCTTCGACCTGGGCAACAAAAAGCCAGGTGGACACTTTCAGCTGCCTGGTTGGGAGGAAAACAAAGTAAGTCTGATTAAACATGTAATTGCCTCTGAACTGCAGGGCCTCCGGTTTGTCCCTGTCCTGCGGCGGGGCAGCTTCAGGAACCAGGTCTGCCTCGTCTGTCACAACAATTGTTTCCGCCTCAGTTACCCGGTCCAGTCAAAAGAGGCACATTTACAGCCAGAGCTATAAAAGATCCCGAGGGAGATTTCTCCCGAGCATGGCCCCTGCCCACCCCGGCAGCGCCTGCTCCTCCCGGACCCCCTCCCACCCTCAAGCCCTCAATGCCTCCAGAGAAGGGGCCAGCCAAGCCTTTGCTGCACAGAACAAGCTCCTCAAGGTCTCTCCATCCTTTCCTGCCACCCTTTTGCTGTCGCCTCCCTCTGCCACCCCGCCGTGCCTGGAGAACAGCCTGCGCCTTCCTCATGTGTGGGGAGCTCGGTGCGGGGGCTTCAGCTCCTTCTGCCCCGTTGGCGCTGCCAGGGCCCAGGGCCAGGGCAGGGCGACAGCACCGAGCTCTGCACTCCCAGGAGCGACAACACGGTCTGAAACACCAAAGCAAGAACACCACCAGGAAAAGGGAAAAAAAATAAAGAAAACAAAACAACAACAACAACAACAAAAAAACCACACCAAAAAGGTGAAAAGAAAGGGGAAAAAAGTGAGAAACAACCCCAAGGACCTTCTAACTGCTCTGTCCTAGGACCGCGCGAGAGTGTCAGAGAAAGAGGGATTTGTTCCCTCTTTCTCTGGCGCGAAGTTTCAGCAAACAAAATAACAAAACAAAACCAAAAACTCCATAAAAATCGTCCAAAAAGTCCCCAAAGCTCGTCCTCTGCAGAGCGCAGGGTCTGCTTTGATGGTTTCAGTCTGCTCAGGGGGTTTGCTTCGGGGTTCCTGACTGGAGCGCAGCGGGGCGCAGGGCAGGGGCGGACCGGGAGGGAGCAGTTCCCAGGGGGGTTTCAGGAGTTACTGCACGTTTATTTCACCAGATGCTATTTTTAACCCCGCTGTTACTATTTTTACCCGTGTCAGTGTTTTCCATTTGCTGAACTCTGTCCCCAAGCCGGCCCCGCTCCCCCCGGCCCGCCCCGGG
>VZSE01015292.1:1542884-1563327 GCA_013398275.1 Promerops cafer
GGGCGCTCCGCTCCCCCTCCCAGCGCTTCCATCTCGTTTCAGGCTGCACTTTTGGATCTCCTCAAACAGCACCAGAGGAGCCCGTTCCCTCCCCCGCCCGGCGATACAGATCTATATATCTCTGTCTATAGAAGCAGTGCAAAGTCCACGGGCAAAGCTCCTGCTCTAACTTCATTCTTCTCCGAACGCATTCCTGCCAACGGGGAGGGGAAGAAAAAAAAAAAAGAAAAAAAAAAAGAAAAAAGCAAACAAACGCCACTGTTGCTAAGTTTTGCACTTCATACCCTTTTATATTTACAATCCTCTCTCGGCTAAAAATAGCAACACATGATCCATTTATAACTGGCCGGACATGCCCCGCAGCCGCCGGCGGGGCCCTGGCTGATGAAAGGAGCTCTCTGCGTTCCTTCTACCTGAGCTCATCTCCCGCTTAAAGGGCTCAGACAGCTCTGCTTCCACAAAGCGCTCATTGAAATGACTGCTGCTTCCCAGGGAGAGCGGCACAAGTGACGGGAAAAAAAACAAGAACAAGAAAAAAACCCACTACAGTAAGCCATGCTGGCTGCCCCATGCCCTCCTGGCCCCCGTGCCCTGCTGCCCAGTGTCCAGGCAGGAGGCAGGGGGCAAAGAAGAGGTGCTCGGGGCTGGCAGGCGGCCCCAGCAGGACCTCACCCTGCACACAGCACAGGGGGGGCTCCAGAGGCAGCTCCAGCTCGGCTCCATGTGTGATCAACACATTAACTCACGCCACAGCAGTGTTGGGAACCACTGCAGACCCTGACCCAGGGGCAAGTTCAAAGGTTCTTCCATAAATCACCTTAGAGCTGGAAATCGCTCTAGACATGGCTTTAGAGGTGGCTCTAGAAATTATGCTGGAAACAGCTCCTGGATCGACTCCAGACAAGTCTAGATGTTGTTCTTGGGTTTGGGTGTGGAGAGGGGCTTGAGGGCAATGTTGGAGTCAGCTCTAGAAGTTGGTCGAGAAGTGGCACCACAACTGGCAAAGGCATAAACGCTCGGTGTTATCTGCAGTACTTATTCATCCAGGAGATTTTAACAATGCGGGATTTATTCCTTCACTAATACCTTCTGAATTTGTTGTCAGGAATTCCCATTAGCATGTGCAGGACTCAGAAGCTGCACGTGCAGCAGAAGGAGCTGCGTGACTGAACAGAGTCCCAAGGGCATGGCCCAGCACCCAGTTCAGCAGAAGCCACTCCTTAGCACGAGAAGATCCAGGTGCCACACTAATGTCACCTCCCATCTCACATGGACATGCTTGTGTGTTTTAAAATCTCATCTCTTTGGAACTGCAGGTTTCCTCATTTTCTTCTCATTGCTACGACAAAGAACCCCAGCTCAGGAGGAGGGTATTAGCTCAAACATCACCAAACAGTGGCAACAAACACCACACCACACACAACAGTATTTTAGTGAAATTTATCACAAATGTGCAAAAACAGCCACTTAAAATAAGGGGTCAAACCCTCCCAAAGTTTTGAGGCTTTAAAGGAAAAATACACCTTCCAGTTATGAGCCTTTTGGGAACACTTGAAACGTTTCTCAGAACTCTTAGCTAGAAAACGTGGCTTGTTTGGACTGACAGCAGAAGTTCAGTGCCAGCGCTCCACGGATTGTAGCTGAGGGGAAAAAAGCAATAACCATCGTGAGACCTAGAGAAAAAAAATGATTGTAACAGTTGGCAACATCATTACCTACATTTATTCCTCCTAATAGCCCCATTTCAGTTGCTTTTCTGATACTCTTCTTGATTGGCTTTTCAGTGGGAAGTCACATCACCTCCTGTCCTGCCTGCACAGGAGTTTTCAGGCTGTATTTTCCTTCTATAGCTCGACCACGTATGCACTCACATGCTTTGTTTATACAGGAACAAAAACTGTCCATGTGTACCACTGCCTGTCCAAAATTTTACATATCACCAAACCAGACATGCAGCAGCCTGGTCAGAATTTTTGGAGCTGTGCTCCTTGTATGCATTATAATTTTTTTTATTATAATATACTGATTTTTACCAATTTCCATTCGCTTTTAGATGCCTGCTACAGGCAGGGGTTCAGACTAACCACCTCCCATGATGTGACATTAGCAATCAAGTGCCATTTGCAGGCTGCTTTCAGAAAGGCAAAAATCACTGAAAACCATGATCCTGAAAGTCATTAATAGGAGAATGCAGCAGTGGTTCTGCAAATGCTTTTCTGGGAGCAGATGCTTTAAGCAGGGAAACGGAAACTTTGATGCCACATTGCTATTAGTGTTGTAACTGTGTTTGCAAGAAATCTCAATTATCCTCCCTTTTAGCCATCACCAAGCTGTTGCAGAATGACAGCCAAACATGCATGCAACAGCACAGCAAGATGGAAGCATCCCTGGACAAACCTGTCTTGCCACGGCTGCTCTGCAAAATATTTTTCTGAGCAAGAGAGAGAGTTCAGCCCAGGGGCTGGGGTACTTTCCAGCCAGACAGAGAGTGCAAATCTCTCCAAAAGACCTGAATTAGAATGGAAGCTCTATGCTCTGAGTTTCAAAAGCAGAAGCAAGACAGAGACAAAAAAGTACAACTTCACCCAAGCTATGAATAAATGCCTGCACAGTAACATCATAGAAATTGATATTATTATTAAAGCAAAGTATAGCCCAACAAACTTTTTCTCCCCTCAAAGAGTAACCCATTGCAGATGTCAAAGCTGCAGCCAGAGGACAGTGGCAGCTGTACCCCAGTCTGGGCAGGCTGACCCCAGTCTCACACCCACCACGCTGCTTGGGAGAGGCTTCTCCCACGCACCCAGAGTGCTCAGCCCTTCACTCTGCTCCTTCACTTCCCTGCCTCCTTCCCACTGTCACCCTCTTCCTTTTTTAAACTGAAACCCACCCTCAGTCCTTGCAGCTTTGGCCCCCTCTTCTGTCAGCAAAACCAAACTCCCTGGTCATGTTCCCCTTGAAGCTTTGCCAAATAATGCCACTTCCTTTTTTTCCTCCCATTCTGGTTTTGCATTTTTGGGGTTTCTTTTTCCCTTTCTTTCTTTTCCCCCCTCCTTCAGGGAGGGCGATGGTAGAGGTGTAAAGAGAACACAGGGACAATGCAAGTTATCCCTGCAATACTGTAATACAGGGTGTGATGTATCTAAAATACAGTATTTCATACACTGCCCCTGTGTTCTGGTACAAAGTACCTAAGGATGTCCTAATAGGATGGTCCTAATACCTGCTGGATGTCTCACCCGGAGAGGGGTGTACCTTTAGTAAATCTTCCTCCAGCCTGCAGCAGGGAGCACTGAAGGAGCTGTAATTGGGAGTGAATCCAGTAACCAACTCTTCACAGCACTGCTCTGGAGTGATAGAACTCCCAGCAAAAGAAAAGCCATCCTTTTTCCTTTGTGCCAATCAAAACCAGCCCGAGGTCACCTAAGGAAGAAGCTGTGTGAAACTCCCTCATGTGCAGCAGAGAGAGGCACTTGAGCCAAAGGCTTTACAACTTCCTTGTTTAAATGGCCAAAAAAAGCCCTGGGCTACTGAATTTCTGGCCACTGACCTTTGTATTTGTTTCTTTTAAAGATGTGTCACTATTTTTCTCATAACTCAAACAATTGAATGATTTCTAAATTCTTTTCCCTCTGACCTCTTCCTTTCTTCCTGTTCTATTCTAGAAAGACTCATTCAAGACTAAAATACAAGGAGTGGGGATGGCCCAAATGTTGCAATTCCTCATTCCACAGATTGCTATCGCTATTGCAATTGCTATTCCCTCTGGATCCAGAGAAACCCACACAAAAGGACACTACAGAACACACATTTGAATAGTATATGCTAGGAATATGAAATAAAGACTTTGAAGTATCTTTACAAAAATACTCCTTAATAATTAGGAGGAAAGGGCATTACTTTTGCACAGGGAGAGTTGCAAGTGATGCCTTCTGCTCTGAGCAATACCTCAGATGTTCATTTTGTGGATACAGGTAATTATTAGGTGCTCTGATTGCATTACCCCCATGGAATCATTCCCTTAGGCTGAATTTGCTTCTCCAGACACAGCAGCCAGCATCACTTGGCAATTCTGCTTTTGAACAAAGCTGACTTGACCTACTTTGATCAGACGTGCTGGGAGACAAGAGGTGGAGAGCTGAAGAGAAGGGAATTCTGGAGAACGGAGGAAATCACACAGACAGCTTTGTCAGACGGCTGAGAGATGCTGCAATTCTAGCAGCCACTGGGGCTTCATTACTCACAGGCTGAGGAGTGAGTGCAACCAGGGCTCCCTCCAGCAGCTGCCTCAAGGAGAGCTGCAATTCTGCTGGCAAAGACACAGTCCAGTGAATCCAGAGCCTACAGGCTCCTTGCACAACCATAATAATGTATGTTTAGGATGTGCATCACCTCTAGCAGACCACAGCTGTTTACACTGCCATCGTTCTGTCCATACAGTTTATACCACATACCAATAGTGTGCTGGTTAAATCCACAGCCTACCAGACACAGTTCCCTCGGTACCAAAGGAGAGTGGATACTATGCCTAAATCCTAAATTCTCTGTTAAGGTAATGAGTCACACCAGAAAAGGTTCTGCTCCTCTGTCTCTGCAGCCTAAACTAAGAAGAGGCCATGGAAGCTGCAGAGCAGTTGATAAAGCTGTGCACTGGGCTCTGTTGGCACTGAGCATCCCAAGCTCCAGATGAGCATCCTGCAGCACCTGGCCCACGGCTGAACTGTCTGAAGAAAGCTCCTCTGCTCAGGTCTCCTTCCACCACCACTTCCAACCAAACTGGTCCTGAAAGCACCTTCTTACCACAGAACAATTAAAGGGGAAACTCCCAAACCAGCACCCTTCCCTTCACTCTGCTATTAATTTAAATAGTCTCACAGATTTGTGTGAGCACTCAAAATTCCACAGAAATAATTTACATGCTCTTACCGGGCTAAATGTGCTGAAGAATCAAGCCCCAGCACATGACAGTGTCCCATGGGACAGACACCATCGGGCCTAGGAAGTGTCACAGCACTTGAGGGCGCTGCTGCAGTAAATTTAACTCACCCTAAAAGCCTTGACTTGGTTTTATTATGAACTCAAGTCTTCTGTTAAAATATCAGTGCCCGGTGTTGACACTGACTTACATTATTGCTGTTACACAGCAGCCCTATTTTGGTAAACAATGAGCAGAAATTAGTCCTAACATTAAACACTCAAGGTTAGCACCTAGTTATGCCTTCAAATATTTGCACAAAATGATAAAGTGGCAGGATGACACAAAAACAGTTTCATTCGGAATTTCTTAAAATTATAATTTCCTTGCTTTAGGTTAAATGAGAAAGTGTGAGAAAGCATATGTGTTCATGGAACTAAACAAAAAGAAAATTGGGGATGAAGATGTAAGCGTCCATTTCTCTTGGAAGGGATACATGAGCTGCTGTAGTTCTTTACAGGCATGTTGATTACCCCATTTTGCTCTATTTTCCCTGTCTTTAATAGCATCCTCCCTGCAAGGGCTTCTTGGTCCTCACAAATAAACCCACATCGCTCCTGTATCTTCCACCTGCTGCATTCTCCACTGCATCCTTCCCACATTCCTTCTTCCAGGAGCCAGGTCCTGCAGGATGCTCGTGAAGTTTGGGTTTGGATTTTGCAGTTTGAATGCACCAGCTCCAAGGTCCCCCACTGTTGGGGATTGTTTTTCTTGAGATTCTACCCCCAGCACATATCTGCCTCCACTGTCAGGTCATGAACTACTTTGTTCTCCATGGGGTATGGTAATGTTTCAGCTCTTTCTGAACTAGTGTAATTAGTCCCCCAATTTTTTCCTGCTCCAATGTCCAACAGGCTGGAGGGAAAAGTCTTTTTTGAGTGAAGTTACAGCTTGCTAGTCTGTGAAAACTCTGTTCAAAAGTTCTGCCAATGCAACACATTTGAAAAAATCCTTTTTTTTTACTATAGGACTTCGGTATTTTTTGACTGGCACACTCAATGTTTTTCATTGCAGGAGTTACATGATTTTCTCAAAAAAAAAAATACTGGAGGTGAACTAGGATTTCTAACTTTGTTCAATACTGACTGCTAACAGAGAAAGAGTAAAGGGAAACAGTGACAACAGAAAAGACCTTTCACAATGTTTTTTGATATTTCTGCAGGACTGTATTTCTCCTCATTTTATAACAGTGCTCTGTGTCCTTAACAGTTTAATATTTAAAAATTCCATTGACAGTGTTTCAGAAAAAGCCTGACTTTAAAGTTGAGAAAACAGAAATATAGTAAAGGAGGTGTGCTGGACAACACATCCAAGAGTATATGAACTGCTCTGCCAAAGTTTAGGGACAACTACAGCACCAGTCTTATAAAAATACATTAAGTACTGCTTATATGTCAAAAACCAACTCCAAGTGTAAGAAGGCAGGGACAAAGTTAATAAAGGGAAAGCAATCAAAGCAAGATGTGCCCTAAAACCAACATTTGTCAAGAAAAGATAAGGAAACAAAGAATAGAGCACAAAGTAACTCAGCACTTCATCTGCAAATGAACGAATCCTTTCTGCTACAAGTGTTATGAGTTATGCTTAAAAAAACCAAGTAATGGCAAACAGGGCACAACCAACTTTAACAGTTCTAGTTATGACATGATACCAATCTCTGTGTTTACAGCTGGAAACCAGAGCAGCACATTCTATCCTTGAGTTCCAACTTGCTGAAGCCCTCGAGACAGACCGAGGGGCCTTGGGACGGCAGCAGCACGACGGCCGAGCTGTTGTAAGCTGAAAGGTTTTTCTCAGCTGGGCTAAGTTTGTGCTAAGTAAATGCTAAATTAACACTAAGTAATGCTGTGATAAATGGTTTTATGTTGAATTAAATGTTGTATTTCGTGCTTTGCCAAAGATCATTGATTCTTGATCACTTGATTTTGTTGTTTTTGCCAAGGAAACTTTAGTGTGATTTTCACCTCTCATCTGTCTGGTGGGGATTTCTCCTTTGCGCTAAGAGAGAGTAACAGAACCTCGAGCTAAAGCTGGGGTTAGTAAAGCCAGGATCCAGGGCTAAACAGGTGCCAAAACAATCGCAGCACGGCCCCAGCATTGCTGCTCCTACACTTTTCCGATGGGACCAGTTACCCACCAGGACATCTCCATTTGGCAGGGCTGGAAATCTTTCAATCTCATCTCTTTTCCTGCCGACCCAGCAATAGCTGGAATCTTCTGTTAACAGCCAGCAGAGTAATTTGCTGAGCTTCAGATTTAGCATTTTACCACGATATATGAAAACCTCACACATCTGCAAAGTTCAAACCTTCTAGGAACAATTCCAATAAGATGCTTCATGTTTCCTGCTCCATGCAAAAATAGAAAAAAAAAAAATTACATCTATAATTGACCTTGACAGATATTGAGAGCATTTGGCACCTATTAAAACTCTTTTAAGATGAAACCCTCTAAGCTATAATAGGAAACGTAAATCTGAACTTTACACCACATTTTGTTCACTGGAAACACTACCATAGTAGGTTCAGTCACTTATTTTCCATTGAAAAGCTATCTTGAAATATGTACAGAACTAACTTTTTAAACATTTTTGAGCAAATTGGACCCTTCTATTTCATCCTACACATCTACTTTTCAGGCAGACTATTAAAATCAGCTTAGAGATTCTTCTGTCTGGTCCACAGATATGCACAGGGAACAGTTGGAGAAATGCAAAAATCCACTGAATTGACTTTTCTACTGAGAATTATTCCTACTTATAACTTGGGAGACCATTAGAACCTCTATCTGACCACATCTAGGAAGCAGAGACAAAGCCAGGAACTATCAACAGTGAGTGGCTCTGTCTTGGTTGACACAAGGGCTGCTGTCATCAGAGCCACAACCCACTGAAGTGTCAACAAACAAGTCCTTAATCAAAGGACAGGAGGAGAAAAAATATTGGTGGTTTTAGAGTGTCCAGGGACACTGGTCCCACTTGAGAAATAAGAAGGTCCAGCTTGGAAATAGGGCCAAGACAGTCAAACCAAAGTGTCTGACTGCCCCTTGAGTTAATCCAAGGAAAAGCTCTCTTCCCCCAACACTGTCCTCACTGCTGTGATCAGCTCCTGAGTGTGAGGGTCCCTCCCAGAACTTACTGTGCTGAGACACACTGTTTTCCATAAGCATCTGGGTCAGACGTGACATAATCCCTTTCTGGAGGAAATTTTGGGAAGCACTGGAAAATTGCTGCTTCCCAAGTCACAGAAGCAAGACTTGCTCTATGCATAGTAGGATGCAGATGGAGGATAAAATTTAAAAAATAAAATAGGAATCTCTTCTAAAAATGCAGCGTGGACAAATTCCTAATGGCCAAGGCATGCACTCTTCTTGTGACATCTTCACAGGAGAGCTCAACTGAACCAAACTGCCCCCACAGATTTAACAAATTCATGCCCTCCCAGCCCCGTTCCCATGGGGAGCTGGCAGGGATCTCTCCCACCCTCAGGCACAGCTTTTGCTCTTTGGCTGTACAAAAATCCCACTTTCTCTCCTCAAACACAAAAGCTCCAACAGCATCTCCCAGGCGTCCGGTGTGAAAGGATGAGCCACTTCCGTGCTCCAACACAAACCGTGCTGGATCCCAAATGCACAAACACAAAGGGCTGTTCTTGCTCACACCCAGGGCTTGCCCAGTGCCTTTTGCTGTCCCTTTTGCACCTTATCCAGAGCCAGGCTACTCCTGGAATGTGGTGTGTGAGCCACGACCAGGGCCATGGCTGCCCACCCCCAAAAGCACAGAGGGTGCAACGCGCCGGGGCAAGGCCTGAGGGTGGTTCAGGGCCTTCCACTTGATGGAACTGTAAGAAAATTGGAACAGCCCTTGTGGTTTTGGCATACAAAAAACTCCTGCCTCACACAAGGAATGATTGAGTGTGCTGGTGGCTCAGGACAGAACCAGGAGGGGCAATGAGCTACAGAAAGAATGTGGGACTGAACTACAAACTCTCCATCTCAAAAGCAATTACAGATCCCGTAATCTTCAAAGACTTAGAAACAGCACAGTTTAATATTTTGCTATTGGCCATGCTAATGATATTAGCTGAATAACCAACAAAAACATTAGAATTTCTCTGGAACAAATTCAACTATTTAGAAACTGATATTCTGAAAAGTATCTGATCCTAAGGCTTGTAATATGTCCTGGTGGATTTTTCATTATTTCCTGCATTTTCCATGTTTGTCTGTGACAAAGAAGAACTCAAGGAAGTGCTCCTGAGAGTCCACTCATGTTCTTCTAGAGCAGCCACCACCAAGGAGTTCACGAGTCCACATCACATTTTGTTTGTGTAAGAATTCTCTACACCCCTCCACGGAAGTTTCAAGTGATCAGAACAAGTTGTTCACATTAAAATTGCAATCTCAAGTGATTATTTTAAAATGACAGAAAATTAACCAGTCTGAGGTGAAGCTTTACAAGTATCTCTGGAGGCAGAGAACTGGGCTTTTTGCTCTTGATGCAAAGAAATATTCCAGTTGTTTAAAAATACATTTGCCATAGTTTAACCCTTACACCAACAAGGTATGAAAATGCTGTTCTTTGAGAATAATATACCAGATAATATTCAGATTTCCTATCTAATTCTAAAGACACAACTGCAACATGCAAGCACAATACACTAGCAAACTCGTTATGACTGTACAAATACTTTTTAAAAAAAATTATTTCTGGAAGCCCAAAAAAAGCTGGGCTTGAAATCTCTCAGTGGAATTACATTTTCGTTCAAGCAACACCACACAGTTTGGAAGCCACGGAAAATATCTATTAAGGCAGTTGCTAATTTAGAGAAAAAATGACCCCATCTGGAACAGCGTCTGCAGCGCTGTTCATTGCACCACAAGAAAAATATTATTGTACTGCAGTGTGTGAAGCCTTGTAACAAAGATGATGCCAGGTCAAAAGAATCTAACTTAGAAAGAGAAGTTGAGGTTAAGGTCTTGCTTTTACTGTAAAAGATAAAAGTCCAAAAGGAAGTTTAACACGAAGGAAGGAGTGGAAAATAGATGAGCTGAACTGACAGCTAACAATTTTTTTTCCCCACCTTAATAAAGGTTTCCATATCTAAGAAGATGTCTTCCAATAATGTAAATTAAGAAAAGTAACTTAGGAAGCATTTTTTTGAATGTAAAGAAATTTAAGCATAGCAAGAGCGTTATAGAGCAGATTGCTTAAGTAACACTTAAATAAATTAAGAGATCCCAAAGAGAAACTATGGGAATTACATCCCTGAGTTGGAAACTTCAGTGCCTTAAACAACAGTGAGAGTAAGTCAGGTATTTATTGACAACAGCTCGAAGTCAGGGTGAATAAGGGGGTACCAAAACTACCAAAATGTGTAACACAGGGGTTTTTACAGCAGGTGCTTGCCCATGCAGCAGCATTGAGTCTGAGCAATCCCCTCCTCAACTGCAGCATCATTTGCCACAGAGATCTATCAAAAACTCATCTTCTCAAGAAACCCCAAATGAGCACTGCCCATGCAATAGCAGCGGGGTAGTGCCACAGTGCCCTGGAGATGTCCTGGGTTGCCCAAGGAGATGCCTGCAGCTTCCCCACCGCTCCCTTGCCCTTGGCTAACTCCGTCTGCGGGCACTGCGCTGAGAGCCACTTCCCCAATTCCCCCTCCCAATTTCACATTAGATTACTCCAGCAGTACTGCTGAGAGAGAGGTGATCTGTACTGGGTGAGATCAGTGGGAAATGAAGATAGTAAGCATTCTAATACCATGCCAGGCCTGTTGTTGAATAATCCAGATTTTGGACGAACAAAATAGCAAGCAGCTATATGGGACTACAAACATCTGTTTTCAAGAGGTGTGCAGATCATTAGCAGCTAATTCTATCTCTCTGTTACATTCCCTGCCATATGCTGGGGGATAATCTCAGCAAGCAACAGGGATTTTCATCTCAAATCCTAACAAATCTGCTCTACAAGGCTTCATAGTTTTTCTTATGTCACTTATGAGATAATACCTCTAAGCTGCTCCTCTCTGCTCTTTCTATGCCTTGTGTATGCTCCATCACAGCACCTGCCCAGTGAAAACTGACAATTTCTCCATGCCATACTGGAAAAAAAATCCCCTCCCTTGTCAAGAGTGAATATAAAATTTATCTCTTGGATAAACTCATACTCAGGCTGTCCCGCCACCCTACATATCCCATCCTCCAGACGAATGATGGCAGTGGATTTTAAACAATCTTGAATGAACCGTAGCAGACCAAGCTCAGGGTGGTGAGGATTTGGTGGTCCTGCCTCCTGCCAGCCCCCAAAGTGATGAGAAGTTCCTGCAACCCCAGAGTTTCCACCAAAGCCACGAGCAGTGCTGCTGCTGGCGAGGAGGGACGTGCGGACGGGATATTTTTATCTCCTCTTCATTCCCATCCCTGTCAATCCAAAACAAACTTGAACTAGTGGGAAAGATGGTTCAGGATGAGAAAAGGATTCCCTGGCTCGCTCTGTGTGTCACCACTGGATACATGGATCCATGCCACTGCGGTGGCACAGCTGCATCAGCCCTGGCTTCCCAGCTCTCAGTAACCTTCCCAGACTAAAACAGCAAACCTACTGCTTGATTTTTAGCAGCTGAAAAGCAGCACTAAACCACATAAGTATTATGTAAAATGATCTTTTTCTTACTATATGTTTATTGTGCACAGAAGAAGTGGATTTAATTACAAACAACTGGAAGTTTTTAACAGGCTGGATTGCCCCCTACTCCCTTTCTAAAAACTAAGGTTTGGCAGCAGCTTTTGGGTTTCATTGCAAGTCTTCTAAGTATTTCCTTGGAAAGACTTTACACTTGGTCCCAGGCAAGAAGTCAAAATCAACATTTAAAAAGCATGCCCTGCATAATTTCCAGGATTCAGCAGCATTAAGGTATACTTATGGAGGCCAGGAGGAGAACTGCTTTCTGTGCTTTTTGACTTCATGCATAAAGCTGGTCTTCAGACAAGGAAGTTTATATTCCAAATAATATTTTTAACTACATGCGGTCAAGTACATAACTTATCAGGCCTTTCCTCAGCCCCCTCCCAAAATAATCCTGAAGACTAAATACCTTCGCAGTATTTAGATTTTGCTTAGACCTCTACGAGAAGCAACAGATTCTCAAACCTCCTAATGCAGAATAATTCAACGGCAAACAAAGTTTCAAATAACATTTTCTTAAATTCCTTTGTACCATAAAACTCCCATTTGGGCTTGACAGTGATATTCAGGCTACATTGGCTGGTTCTGCACTGAAGTGGGTTTCACCCAGTTTCAAGGTGTGTCCCTGTGCCTTGCCCAGGGGATGGAGTGTCCAGGTGGGATGGCAGCACACAGGTGACTCTGAGGGGACAGTGGACACTGCCCTTGCTCACATGAATAATCCCACAGGAATCACAAGGATATGTACACATTTAAGAACTATCCACTCAAATTTCATGTTTATTTTTGTTTGGGGAAAACAGATGAGAAGAAGCATTTTCTTTGTGAATATCTGAAGTGCTGTTAAAAACAAATACATATTCTTCAGAAATATGAGCAAGTGAAGTCCTGTATCACTCACCACCTAAAACCACAAAATGCTACAGATGAGGCTGAACTTCACAGAAGCTGGGAGAAATGAGAGAACAGGTAGTGTTAAGGGATCAGGGGAGAAAATATCTTTCAGCTTTTATAGTCTAAAAGGAATTTGTTCCATGCTTTTCATCAGCAGAGAAAAATCAGTTGTATCAAATTGTGGATTTCCTGTGTGGAGGTAAGGCAGGGAAAGCATCAAGACAGTATTTCACAGAGTATTTTTCTTCCAAGCAGACAGTTTTAACTGGTATTTATAAAACCCCAAAACATCTGAATGCAGATTTTCAGCTCACAATACCATGCCCTTCTCTACATTTCCTCCCTATGTTAAGTGCCAGTCACACAAACCCCTCCGTGCTGCAGAAAACCTCCCAGCTAACCAGTGATCCTGAGATTTCAGCATGAAAAACAACCAGGAAAAATGCAAACCCAAACAAATACAGCCCACAAACTAAAAACTGTGTTCAGTGGGGGGTGGGGTAGGAAAGAGGAAGAGGTGGTGTACGTGCAGTAAGGATGACACAGAGAAAGAGAAGGTCAAACCCTAAAAAGTGCCTTTTTTCCCCTCATTTTTGCAGCAGCATCTCCCCATCAAAGCTGCCAAGCAGGCACAGCCCAAGTCCTGTGTGCCCCAGGGACCAGAGCACCCACGTTCTGTGAGAGCCTGGGGACAGACAAGCTGCTGGTTTCCACTCCAGGCTCTCTGTTCTCCAGGGCACGTGGACTCAGATGTGTTTGTCACCTCCTCCAAGAAGCCAGCACAGCTCATCATCTCCAACAAAGTGCCTGACAGGATTGCCCAGCTGTTGGTGTCCCACTCGAACTGCCGTAAGCAAAACTGAAGAGTCAGAAAGGACTAAAGCCTGGAGCATCCCTTCCACCAGCCTTTGGTCCCTGCAGGGGCTGGCACACAACACACATTCACCAGCAGCAAGCCCATGATCCGAATTGTTCCAGGGTATCAGTGAAATCTAAAATCTCTGCGATGTGACAGGAATAATTTACAGTTGAGGCTCAGGTTTCTGGCTGCCAAGGGAGCAGCACACACCTCACAAGCTGCTCTGCAAGGCAGCCTCAGCAGTCAGAAACGGCACAAGGGCAAGATGTGACTGATTTCAGAGTCAAAGGAATGCTCTCAAAATGCAAGCATTACATTATAAAAGCTACTTATTTGGGTTTATAATAAGCCTCCTGTAACATAATGCAGAGGAAGCACAGCTGTGGCAGTGCTCGTTCCCTCTTCCAAAACACTGAGACAGAAGTGGCAAAACAGAGCAAGACTGTAGATTGTAAAACTGCATCTTATTCCATGCTAGGAACCAACCCATCCTCCTCAGCATCCCCTTCCTTCACTGGCAAAATAAAAATATCAACTTTCTGACATCTGTGGACACCTGCTGCCATCCCTCTACATTCCTCAATGTAGAGAATACCCATCAACTTTTCTGCCCTCTTAGTGACATACAGATCTTTTAAAATGCTGCCCAGACACGGACACTGTGGGATTTCTTTGCAGAGGGAACACATTAGAGGAAGTAAAGAAAACTTTGGCTGAGCTATTTATAAAGCTTGCATGGCTTGGTTCTCAAATGCTTCACTGAGCAGGGGAACAATAAGAATAAGTCATGGAGTTCAACTTCTCTTCTCAAGACACATTCTTCAGGTCTGAATATTGAAACCATCATGGATTTATATGCCTGGTAACTGAGCTTTCTCATGAAAAGCGTCTGAGTTGTCCTCACACCAGGGAATTGCCAAGCTCTTTTCCTGACATTTTTGAATTGTGGCAATTAGAACGAAATTCAATGAAATCATGCATATTTGTGAATAAGGACACTCCCAAATTTAAGGGAGCCAGGGAAGAACTGCATGTAATTAACTGCACTCCTCCAGGCTTTTCCTCTAGGGAAGCCCTTGCACAGGAGACCAGTTCAATTTCAGATGTCCCAGTGGAGAATGGTGCCAACAGTTGCACAGAAGCAAGGAAGACATTTTGCCTGCTCTGGCAGCAGATGGTGCTGACCAAGCAACAGGATCACAAGCTCAAAAAAGTCAAGTCAAAAAGAGAGCACTGTTGGGGTGGAGTTTGAGCTTTAAAAATAAAAGTTCTCAGATAACTCTGAAATTGGATCCATGGCTACAGATGAATGCAGCCTCTTTAGAGTGATGGATGATGATCTTTATGCCACCAGGCATTTAATGAGTGAAAAAAACAGATTACCACTACACAGACATGGCATCTCTGCTGGGGAAAGGGAGAAACTATGTACATTTATGCTGGTGTGTGACTGCACAGGCATGGTTGGTCCTGGGGATCAGGGGATCCTTCAGACTCCTCACCCCTCTCCCACAAAAATTCATGCTTCCATGTGCACAGAGCATCCCTTCAGCATTAGCTACAACTGTGAAAGTAATTAGTTTGCAGTTCAGATCCCTGTAGAGAACATTCACCTTGCCTCACACAGCACTGCCATCCATTAGCAGCCCTCCATCCTCACACACTCAGAGCAGTGCAGCTCCACCTTTTCAGACACCTTCCACTGCCAGACCCTGTTTGAAGCAGCTCAAACTTTGCCAAACTTAAAATATGCTGGCTGAAGCTCTCCACACCATGTGTCTGCCTGAGGCTAATGGGTTTTTTTTGTTTATGTGGAGGAAAGTCACTATCAGGAGTTCTCAAGTAAAAAAACCAAATGAAAACAAAACCAACCAAAACAGAACAAAACAGAGCAGAAAATGAGAAGTAGCTTGCCTTTCCCCTTCCTATGATATTTAAAATGAGAGCAGGAGAGGAATTACTAAGTGATCTAAAGCATGGAGGTGCCACTGCTGAGGACACTTAAGTTGTTCTGAGATTAAGCAAACAATCACAAATCACATCACAGGTGCAGCCAGCATTGCTTGCACACTGGGTAAAGCTTTCTTAAAGTTTGCAAAGCTTCCAGTTATTTTTGTTTGGGGTGAACTCATTCCAATCCAGAAGATCTCCATTTACCAACTGAAAAGGCATCACATTTTGGATTCAGCAGTCGGAACTGAGTAGGACTCCTCTTGCAGAGGCTCCTCATTGCAAAGGAAGAGCCATAATTAGCATTCCACCTCCTTGCTGTCCACAGCAGGATTGTCATGTCTGCACTGGGAAGTACTGGGCAAATGGAAACCACAGAGACACCCGTGTCCAAATGTTCTTGTAGTATCTGGTAATTACTGGGAGCCCTATTGGAAAATATTGTAATTCCTTCACCACTAAAGACAGTCCATTTGGAGAAGTGCACACTGCTGCCTCTCCAGCTGGTATCAGTGTGCAGGCTGCTACAAGATACACACATGACAGACATTCCCTAGGATTTTTTTTGTCCTATTCCTGCTTTTCATAAAGGGGAAATTTGGTATAAGATGTTTAGTGTGAAAAATCTTGTTCTTGAGAATTAGGAAGCAACAAGATAAAGATTCCCTCTACAGTTTTAGTCTATTTTGTCCTGTACATCTTTTACATGATCTTCTGATAAGGATAACATGCTTTTCAGCAGGGTGTGTGCCCTCTCTTGCAGCCCATAATACATGGGGCACAAGAAACAAGCTGGTTGCAAGTGAAAATCTTATCGACGAGATGGAATTTTGTCAAGTGCTCGAGCACATGTCTTTATAACTGGGTGTCTTCCTCTCCCACACCATCCCGAGAGAAGCAGTGCCAAGATAACCACCTCCCTGTGAGCTAGCAAGATAGGGTATCACCACAAGAGAAGGGATATTTTGTGGGATTTGCCATGACTGGAGAACCAGGCCAGCTTCAGTCTGCTACAGAGCAGCCCCGACCAGCAGAGCAGCACACAGCTTCCATCAGGGATAACCAGCTGTGCTTCTCGCCCCTGGGCTGCACTTCAGAGCTCCTAAAGCTCACTTTGCCAAAGTGCTGAGTGTTCACAACAATGAGGTCCACGATCTAAATACAGAAAGTATTCACTAAATAAAAACAAACAAAAAAGTTGGGTACTATAGATTAAAATTAGTGTTTGGCAAAGACGGGGCATATAAAATCAGTCATGCCTTTGGACAATTTCAGCTTTAGTCTTTGGTGGCATTTCCCCCTCCAGCATCCACAAAAGGAGGAGGATATCACCTCATTTCACAGCAGAGCCATGCACTGACATTTGTGAAGCATTCAGTCCCTGCAGTGATCAGTGCTACAGCATGAAGGGTTCAACAGTTCTTTATTCAGCACAGGGTACGGATGGAGTGTCACAAATAGGGCACAGGGTGACACATTGTATGAGGAGGATAAGAATATTGAATAGCTGCTCATTCACTGCACAACATCCATCTTGTGCCCTGAATGAAGTACCAGCCCTGTGGAAAAAAATACAATGTAAACCATACAAGACAGTCTCTAATTATATGGCAGGCAGGGGCTCACCAGGCAGCACACACAGAGAGGGTGACTGTGGTCAGTCTTCACACTGATATTTCCCAGCTTTTTAAAGTGTGTTTTTCTTCCGTATAATATATTTCCCCATAAAAACTTCCCATTTGCATATCCTATATTCATATTTGCACCAGCATAAATATTTCTGTTAAAACCATTTTTACTTAAGCACTTACGTGGGGAAGATTCAGAATGGTTGTTACTTTATAAGCTGCAGTTTAATATAAATATTTAGGGTGACGTGTGCATGTATCTCTATTCGTATATTGGTATCCACAGTTCCTTTTCAAGATGGGAATAAACTACAAGTACTTTTTACATAGGCAAGAGTTCAGCCTGAGAGAGTGAAAAAGCCAAGTACACAGAGATTGGCAAAGCACTGAGAGGGGACCAGCCCAAGTTCACTCTCTTGTAGCAAACCAGATTCATATTTTCATGTCTTCAAAAGAAAAAAAAAAGATAGATGAAAACCCACATTACTGTCACCAGTAAGAAAGCACACGGGTAATGGAATTGTTTTATGACAAAGTTTAAAATCTTTTCTCCCAGAACCACAGACTTCCACTTTTAGAGCCAGGATTGTTCTCCAACAAAAAAACAACCCCATGCAATGAAAAATCACCTCCTATTCCCAGTAGTATCCCTGAACTCACACTATGCTGCCAACATAACAGTGATTGTAATCTTGAAGTTGTGACTTGTACAGTTCACTAAACAAAATCCAGTAAGATTATACCTGGTTGAGCGTTTCACAAAAACAAAGCAAAAAACCTCCCACTACGCTGCTGCAAGTACAAAGTCAGATTATTGCCTCCAAAACAGAGCAGATGCAAGATCTTTGCTTTACTGAAATTAAGAGAAGTTCCAGGGCTTAGGATTTTACCTTACACAACAGTGGTGACGAAAAACAACTGAACAACTATTAAAGAAACCTAAATCCATTAACGACATAAAGCTGTCCTCTGAATAACTACACTGCACACCCCTGAGCATCTGGATAAAATGATGAACTTGTCCTTCCAAAGAGAGGAACTACAGTGTGGGAACATAAGTGTCAGGTGTGCTGAAGAGCATAACCTGAGTGATACTCTGAGTAACAGACGCGTAAGTTACACACACACTACAACACCAAGCCACACAGCACAGGCACAGTGACTGCATGCACCCCCTGTGTCCTGTACAGCCCAGCCATAGGAAGGAACACTCCACATTCCCAGCACATCCCCTGGAAGTGCATGAGCTACTGCAGCCATATGACACAACTAATTTAGCCTTGGGGACAGGACAGACCTGAAGCATCAGAGCAGTTTTCATTTAAAATCTGTTACTCTCAGAGAAAGAGCTGGCACCCCTGGTGTCCTTCGCTGTCCATGTCAGTGATGCACTCCTACAGGAGCACGTCAGCCTAAAAACTGGGAACACAAGTGAGAAACTCCAAGTATCTACTGCAGCATTTGCCACTGAGCTTCAGCCCAAGCGAGGAGATGCCCCTGGCTCTGTACTTTTTCCCCACCATAACTCCATTCTTTAGAGGAAGATTCAGCTGCAGCTTTAAATCCCAGCTGGATGCTCCTGCCCCCTGCATTCAACATCACCCTCCTGCTCAATTTGTGTGTGCAATCCCTGAGCAATCTCAGCACAGACACACTCAGCTGTGCCAGCAATACCTGCTGATGTACATGAAGGATCACCAAATGTACCCCAAGCTTCATATTCCAGTTTAGAAACAGAAAATTCTCAAAGCAACAGTGAGAGTGGGATGCGGGGGAGAAGCAGCAAGGGAAGGAAACTAACTGGAAAACTGACAGTCCCCGTGCAAGGAGCAGGGAAATGGGTCTCCTAGGCATCCCAAGATTTACAAGAGGGCCAAAAAGTGACTTCCTGCTATTCAAGTCCAGGCTGAAATATAATAGACTGCCAGCATAACACTGACTCATATCCATCAGATTTATAAATCAGTATTTCGACAAAGAAAGCTCTGTTGGCTTCACCATAGACAACTCGAAACCACTCAGATGTGTTGTTTAACCCACTCAGTGTTCAATGTCATTGGAGCAAAACCCAGCTCTTTATTAAAAACCAGGCAACTGAAACACTGCCTAGAGAAGCCTGTATCAGATAGCCTTTATGACTTAAAGGCTTGCAGATTAACATCAAAACTAGCCCTGCTGTTGGATTTTTTTCTGACTTATTTAATCTACAAAGAAAGAAAAGTTCTCACGGCTCCTCCTTCATGCACTTGTTCACTACAGAACAAGCTGGAAATACATTAAAACCAAACACCAAATGATAACACACCTACAGGTATGGTGTGCTAGAAAGGAATGCACGTTGGGTAGAGGTGTGATTCCTTACCAACAGGCACAGCACACGAGCTTCACTCTTCCCACAAGTGTTGCTCAACCCCCTTCCCATGAGAAGGAGGGACACCTTTATGAACAGACTTGCATCAGTATAGCTGCAACCACATCAAAAGAAGCTCTGCTTCTGGAATAGAAACTTTTACCACCAAAATGCAGAAAACTAGGTCCAATATTGTTTTCTAAAGCTCCTTAAAAATCTGCTCCTCTATTACAGGCTGCAAAAACACACCAATAAGATGAAGACCAAATTTTGCTGTTTATGCCCTGCAGAACAACGCAAGCTCTAACAGCGAGAGGCTCTTAAGTTATTTGTGAACATTTGAAAATATTCTCTATTGTCCCAAGATGCTCAGGGTAACCTGTATTCCACCTGCATTGCACTGGGGGGCGGAGGAGTAGAAATATTTCCAGCTTCCTTCGACTTACCTGAAGGCCAATACATGACTTTTAAAGTCTGTTTGGGTTGGGGTCGTGTACTACACAAGCTCAGACATGACACAATTGCATAATTAAAGTGCCTTTCATTAGGGCACCCCTCGGGAAGGCAATGCCGGTGCTCTCACCGTGCAGGAGCATCCCTGCCCGTGAGCCCTGCACAGTCCAGGGCAGGGACGAGCTGCCACGCAGGGAACAAGGGCTGGTGCACAGGGCAGCGCTGGATGGAACCGCACAGCCCGAGAGGCTGCATCTCCCCGCTGTGCATTCGGGGAGCCGGAGCGGACAACGGCAAATCTCTCCCGCACACAGAAATCTCGGGCTTCCTCCGTACAGGAGAGCCGCCCCCGCTGCTGCTGCCGCGGTCCCGCTGCGTGGCTCTGTGTGAGCAGCCAGCGTGGGGACAGGCGGGGGGACAGCGTGGGGACAGGCGGGGGGACAGCGTGGGGACAGGCGGCCGCGGCCCCGTTCTGGCGCCGAGCATCACCTTCACGGGGATGCGGCTGCTCCCTCCCGCGGTCCGGCCAGCGGCTCCTACCGCACAGAGCGGCAGGCGCGGCTGGGCACGGACCCCCCAGCCCCGGTACCCCCGGCCGGGCACGGCAAATCCCGGCCCCGTTCCCCCCGCGCTGCCGCAGCCCCGC
>VZSE01015292.1:1563667-1598113 GCA_013398275.1 Promerops cafer
TCTCTGGAAAGCGGCCCCCGCCGCAGCGCCGGCCCTGCGGGGGAGCGGCCCCCGCCCCCCCAGCAGCGGGGGGCGCGTCCCGCAGCGCCCGGGGCCGGCGGGGACCCGCGGGCTCTCTGCGGACTCTCCGCCTGCCCCGCGGGGAGAGCCAGGGGTCAGCGCTTCCCATTCCCCGCACCCCAAACCAGCGGAGCCAGAGCTGGTTTGACGTTTCACCCTGGCTTTTGCCAGGTCGGGACCTGAGCCGACATCCCATCGTGAGGATGCTGCGTGCCAGGGATGGCCCTGGTCGGCGGAGAGCTCGTGTCTAGTTTGGACACTGCACCTGAGCTCCTCGACACAACACCTGAGCCCACTGGAGAGAAGGACGCTAAGACCTGTGCCATTTTCATGCCCCATTTTTAATTCACTTCCTGCCCCACACATATTTGTCAGTGACTTCTTGTTATTTTGTACCAATGCCGTCATCCAGTGGAGAAGTTACTGATGAACTTCCTCTGGAGGCACCACATCTGCCTTCTGACAACAAACTTCACGTTCAGCTCCTCAGTTGTCTCAATTTACCTGGCCCGGGGTGATGATGCTGATTGTGGCCGTACCCCCTTCCCTGGCAGCACGGGCTGAGCACAGCACTGCCAGCTTTGTCATGCTGTATTTTGTACTCATCTCCGGCCAGCTCTGAGCATTCACTTATGAGATGACTAATGCTCTCTGGGGCCTGGCCACACATCCTGCACTCTGGGATTGAAGCTTTATTGAAGCTTTCCAACCAGCTCTCTGTGCTGTAGCCTGTCCTCTGCAAATAGCCCATGTGGTTCTCACTGAAATCTCCATTTGTCCTCTCAGTGCTTGCTCACAAGTTCGGTGTCTTTGTGATGTAAATTTCTCTTTCAAAATCTCCTGCAATTGGTACAGCAATTAGTAAGTGTAAGAATGAAATCACTACACGGCAAGGAAGTTCACTTTGCACATCACTGTTAGCCCAGGATTCGGCAGCACTTGCTGCCTGTTGCAGGAATAAATCCATCTCACATCAGGCTCAAGATGCCCACATGACTCATTCTGCCTCCACTGTTGTAATGCCTTTTCCTCTGGGACCCAGAGTTCGTTCTTTTGATGAACACACCCCTGAGAATGTAATATAACAAGAAAATGTAAAGGTCAGCCTAGAAGATTATTAATAGTTTTCTTTCTCTTCCTGTGCTTTTTGGAGAGACACTGAGACGAGACAAATCTTGTGCTTACAGACAGGACAGTTCTTTGAAACAGGCTGGTTTGTGGGGATCTGTCCATGTGCCACCTGCCAGAAGGAAAGGGAACTCTTGAGAACTGTGAAGAAAACAAACAAACCCAAAAACCAAAATGACAAACTAGTAGGAACATTCAGCCTATAAATTTGTTCTCCTGGCTCTGGGGGTAGGCAAGCAGGGTTTTCCTGCTAGTGCAATTCACAGCAAGACAAGTTTAAGGTCAGCCTGTCTTGGTTTGGTTATTCTGAAAACTTTGCCAGTGCAGGTGACAAGTTCAGCAAAGCACACCAAGCCTACCTTGGATGTAATGTCCGTCCTCTGAAGTAGAAATCTGAAAATGAAGTAGGATTCCAAAGTGGAAAACAGGCTTTCCCTCATCCTCTTATTCCGAACCCCTAGAATAACTCATAAAACTTACAAATTATTTGTTTCAGGAAACGAGAAATTCCACATCCTGCTGTAGCCCTGGCTGTGGCCCTGCCCATGGTTACAGCATAGATGTAGTTACTTGAATTCCAGCTATTGACAATGCCAGGCACAGCTCATCACTTCCCTGCTTACACCAGTCTTAGTTAGTGGCAAAAAGTGACAGCAAGGGTAAAGTCACATGTTTCACCTGGGTGAAGACTGCATGACACACACTGACAACTTTTAAAAATCACACACAGTTTCAAAGATAGAAGAGGAAATTACCTTTAAGATCTGCCTCTCCCCGACTCTGAGGAGGGAGGGAGGGAATAGAGAGTTATCTTTTCCTGAGCACTGGGCTGCAGACCTCTGCATTTGTATCCTCTTGCTTCTACCTGCAGTGGGGGGGAAAAAGATGGAGAGGTTAAAAAGCAGAATGAGCCATTTGATAATACAAAAAGTACTAAGGAAGAAAAGAGGCACCAACTGTGAGACTGCAGAGTTAAAGAGGAGACATGGACACATAAGTAAAAAAACTGGGATCAACACTAGGAAACACGACAGCAAGAGAAATGTAGATGAGTCAAATTTGCACTTATTTGTAGTTTAGGTGGGAAAATAATTGATTGAACTCAGACTCCCACCGCTGTTAGAGATCCATATGTCCAAGCCTCATTTCTTGGTACAAAGCAGCACGTTCAGCCCCGCTGCTGGCACTGCCCTCCCACAGGCAGCCTCTCTCTGGGGCCCCAGTTTGCACTCAGCTTTTGCAGAGTAGGTGGCTGTAGCCTGGCACGGTGCTTAAAGACATCTGAGTAAAGGCTTAGCTCTTGAAATGGGCCCTGGGACTGCTGTGCACTGTCTGGCTGGAGCAACGAAGGGGGCTGAGCACCCCTGAAAACAAATCCTGCCACCCAGTTACATAACAAGGTTTTTAGGGCATAAGGAGAGGAATCTACATTTGTGGGATTTGCTCAGTGTTTATATGATTGAACACCCACTACAACTGTGAGAGTTTTCCATTAATTTTAGCTGAAGTGGATTCTGTCTGGTCTTTGCTTTTGGTTCTTTCCTTCACTTAACTCTTATTTTGCTGTCATTTCTCTGTTTCCTGCATTGTAGTTTAGGTTGAAAATGGTGACTAAGTGCCTAATTTCAACCATGGATTCCTAAATTCTTGTTTAAGTATCAATCTAAACCGTTAATTTTTTTGTCTTCTTTCTGAAGAAGTCTGAAAATCAAGAGCTCCTGATACCTATAACCACAAAGCCACCATCACTGGCCTCATCACATCTCTTAATTTAAAAGGTGGCTCATCTGTAAAGTAAACATCATGATGCACAGATAAGGCACGATAGGTAGAATTAGCTCCATTTGAAATGTGTTTCAGATATAAAATGACAAGAGGTACTGGTGCTTCTAGCCATGGCAAAGTGACTGAAGACATGGTCAACGAGCTGTGTTGCTGTTACTGCACAGCAGCTTTCAGCCTCCACCTGGGCTCAGGGGGCGTGGGCTGAGCAAAGCCACCTCCATCTAGGACATTGAAGACCATTCCAAGTACAAAAAAGGCAAAGTCTTTATTTGGAGAGACTGGGGCGTGTAGATACAGCTGGGGAGGGGGCAATGTCCTGGTCTAAATGCCAGTTTTGACTGACACCCTGCAGTCCATCTTGGTTCCCGTCAGCCACAGGGAGAAGTCCTGGCCTCCAGGAGCAAAGCTCTGCACTTCACTGTGTGTGGTGTGTAGCTGAGTAGATAAGCATCCAACTTACTAACATCCTGATTAACTTTGTGCAGATGTGACATTTCCATGAGATCTTTCATCCCCTGATCCAGCATTTGTCTTCTATCTGGTCCTGACACTGCAGTGAGGGATAGAAGACCAGGCACAGAACCAGCCACTGCCACCATCCAAGCTCCAAAGTACAAACTTTTCACTCTCAAATACAATAAAACTTGCTACCTTTCCCCTTGGCTATCTTAATGGTTGGTTTTCCCCTGACTATCTCGGTTTGTGGCTTCATGCCCCAGTTTGCCTTAAGGAATATCAAAATACTTTCACTTTTTTTTCCCCCTCAGTAACAGACCATGTGTGAGTTTCCCTAGAGAGGCCTTTTCTGTCCTAGAGCTGTCACCTGAAAACATATTTATGGCAAAAAGACAAAATCCCATTGTCAAATTCCCTTCATTCAGACATCACTTAACCAGAAGACCAAGCCAATTCCACTGATTTTACTGGGCTTTACACACATATGTGGCACTAACTTGCCACAGAAGAGGTGCCCTGAGCTGGGCTAGAAAGCCACTGGGACTGCACTTGTGAAAACAGCAAAGCAATATTTTGATAAAGCAGCTTATTTCCATTTCTTAACTGCTTTTCCTACAGCCTGCAGATACTTCCTGCTTCCCCTCTGTCCCTCTCCAGCAGATAAAGGGACACATTTGTTGTTGAAATCATTGTGGCACCCTCAGCAAGCCGAGGTTGTCATGGGACTCCCTGCACAAACAGAGCAGGTTTTCAAGGATAATACACAGCATAAATGAGCAGTCTTGTTCTGTCAACAAAAGTCTGTGTGTTTGTAAGGACCCTCGAACGTGTTTTCAAAAATACTTGGGCGGGTATTTTTAGCTGTGCGAGCCTGTGCAGCCTCCCCTAACACACCGATACTGTTCTCGGCGCCGCTCTCCCCCTCGCCCAGGTATCCCCGACGGCGGAACTCCCACCCGGGGATGTTTCTGCAGCAGCAGAGCCCCGAGCAGAGCGCGGCCCCGTGTTGTTCAGGCTGCACTGACATCTGTTGGCTCTTATCACCCCGGGTAGGAAAAAACAAGCCCGTGTGGTTTCACGCGCTGAGATAGCGCCCGCGGCAGGAGCGAGGGACGGGGCGAGCGATGCTGCGATAGCAGCGCCCGCCCCGCGGCGATAAGGGACGGGCAGACAGCGCCGGCCAGCAGCAAGGGCGAGCAGCCGGAAAACTCAGCTGGCAATGACCGTGTCCCCTGCGAAACGGGCAATTCCCAGCCATCGTCCTTCCTGGAGGAGCACGAGTTGCCTTTCTGGAGGAGAAGGCTGAAGCCAGC
The DNA here is from genome assembly GCA_013398275.1 of Promerops cafer. Lineage (NCBI taxonomy): Eukaryota > Metazoa > Chordata > Aves > Passeriformes > Nectariniidae > Promerops > Promerops cafer. The sequence goes on from VZSE01015292.1 coordinate 1,568,410, forward strand.
CCGTGTTGCGTTCCTCGGTCCATGTGACTAATTAAAGCAGTAGGACACGAACACTCATTTCTGAATCAGTGTCTGAAAACATCACATAACCTTTTGGAAAAAGCAAGTAAGCTCCGAGCAAAGCGTTTCGGTTGAAGTAGCAAGCTCTTACTCAGATGAACAATTTGGATAACACAACTGCATGTTTAGTGTAATAAGCAGAGAACAACTGTATGTCCTGGAGTTCAGCCAGCATCCTGCTTTGGTTAAAAGCTCCGTGCTGCAAACTCTGTGTCGTATGTCAGCGCTCTTATTCACGGAATTAACACGAGGCTGAACTGAAGTGGGCGACGGGGCTGCACGCTGCTCTGTCAGCCTCAGGGATGGAGCAGTCACACACCTCTGGTTTGAGTGACTAAAACCTGAAGTGTGGCAAGTCCCAAGCCTGACTCTGCAGCCCAAGGGGTTTTCTGAGACAAACTCGGCAAGCGTGGGGTTCAGCTGATTTGGGTCCAGCACTGATGGTCCCCACAGCCCTTTGTGAGCGAGAGAAATGGCAAACAAGTGTCAAGGAGGTGTTGTGGGCATGGGAGGATGTCATGTGGAAGAGGACTTTTAGAATAGCATGGACTTGAGAGAAATGGAGACTACCATCAATTTTCTCTTTGAGTGGAAAAAATCCCAGAAATCCTTGTCCCTGCTATTCGTCACAAATGCTTGTTATATGATTGGGTCAACAGCATTTAATTTTGGCCACAATGTATAATCTCATTTTTTAATGTCAAATTTGCCCTTTGATTTTAAAGACAGCTTGTGCTGTTCAGGTTCTGAAATAATTTAAAACAGAATTAGCTTATTTTACAGCTTTATAAATCTCTCCTGGTTGGCTCCAGTGTAAGTAGGTTGTTAAATTCTACCAGTAGAGATTTCATCATTTCTCTGAGCACTGCAGTTTAATATTTGCCATTGAAGCACTGGGTCAGGCTGACTTTGCCTGCTAGTCTTCACTGTTCTCATGCAGCTTTAAAGGAGAAAATGTCAGAGAAACAAGGGATCTAGTTTCTTGGTAAAAAAAGCAGAGAACATGAAAGCACCTCTGGCTGCACAGGACAGAGGATGTGGGGAAGGCTGGTGTCCCCACTGCCAGCAAGCCCTGGAGCAGCCTGGCAGCTCTGCCACTGAGCCTCTGTGCCAACACTCCTGAGCCAAGGGAGAGTCGGAGCTGCCAGGACCACGGAGGCTGAGCTCTCAGGAAGGTACTGCAGTGACATTCCCACGAGAGCTGGGAAGCAGCAGCCCTGCAGAGCAGTTGGAGCTCCCACTTACACCTTCTCTGTGTATTTTTTCATGTTGCCTGGCACCTGCCTGTCATTAGGACTGCAGGAAATAGAGGCATTGATGCTCTGTGGCTGCAGCTGTAGTCATAATTCTGATTATTTGTGCACTGCTTCCAGGGCAAGATCCCATCAGTGACTGGGAGGGGAGCAGGGGAGATGCTCCCAGAGCACAGCAGCTGCATCTGCTCTGTGTCACACACAGAACACACTCGACCCCACTCTGGGGACAGTGTCAGAGCTTCCCCGGACACAGGCCCCTGATAAGTCAGTCACAGCAGTGAAGCAGCAGGCTTTGGTCTATTCCTTGCTTGCAGTAGTGCAGTTCACACCCTCAGTTAATGAAATCTGAAACTAGAGCGGAGCGTTTCCTCAGGGGCAGTTACACGTGCACACGGAGCGGTTTTTAATGTTCTCCTCTGGCACATCACTGAGACGAGCTCAGCTGGCAGCAGGAGATGCCCCACGGCCGGGAAGCCCATCCTTCCCCTGCACGAAGCTGTGGCTCTGAGAGCTGGAGTCCTCTAGATGTCACCAGTGCCACGGGCTGGCTGTGCCCGGTCCTGCGGTACCACATCCCTCCAAGTGTCCACCAAGAACAAAGGCAGAGCTGCTGCTTTGAGATGGCCAGCTTCAGTGCCGTCTGTAGGCTGCTAATGAGGCCCCGGCGTATTAACACCAGCCTCATTAAAAGTTAAATAAAGAACGCCACTGCTTCATTTCTTTCTCACCGTTTTGGCTGTTACTTCGTTCCATGCTTTCACACATCAGGTGTCTCATCCATTCAGGTGTCTGCCTTTTCCTCCTCCTTGCTAATGCTGCAGTGCTCAGGTGCAGGCACAAAAGGGAGTGATCAGGAATTTATCACCTTTCCTCTTCTGGTGCAACAACAGGAAAAAACCCTTGGCAAATACAGTGCTCCTTCTCATCCTCGTTGTGTGCTGTATTTTGCTGTTACTTCACTGTCATATTTTTCAACTTCCCAATGGTTTCTGTAGAGTAAGGATTAACTCTTTGCCTGGGCAGAGCCAAAACACATCATGTTGGAGTGTCCAGGGAAAAGACTTTTGTTTGTTAGGACAGACAGACAGCTGCCCTTCTTCACCCAGGAGGGTCCTTCTGTGCTGACCTGGAGACCTGCAGCCTCCACTGAACCAAACGGAAAGGCTCAAGTGAAAGAACAGCAGTGTCAAGGAAAAAACACCTTGAAGCCTCTCATTTATAAAGCTCTCCTGGAAATGCAGAGCATTCATTGTTCCCCTGTTATTGCTGTTATTACTACTGAAAAAAATTACAAGAGAATGGAACAATGAAGGCAGTGAAGTATTGTCATGATAAGAAACAGTTCCATGTGGCAAAACACCCACCTTTGCTTACATGATACAAGATACTTTGGTTTCTCTTCCATTTAAAATGTGCTTTTCCGTATCTCAAGGAGTGTTTTTCACTGGGCAGCAGGGGAAGTTTTGATGAGCTTTATAAATTTTTGCAGAGGACATCTGTGCTCCTATTATGAAATAGTTCTTCCTACAGCCAGCACCAGCCAGTCTGCAGTCTTTCAACAAGATTTTAGATGCAGAATGCAATATTGACCATAACTCAGCCTTCACATGGGCTGCATTAAATTCCCCAGAGAGCAGCAATACCCTGGGGCTGGAATAGAGAAGCAGATGAGTGTGTGGAGCCTGCAGAGCCTCACTCCTTGACTGCCTCGCTCATGCTGGAGACTCCAGAGGGGCTCGTTCCTGTGCAGCACTGGCACTGCAGAGACAAACTCCCTTTGGACAGACTGCAACTGAGGCACAGCCCCTGGACCAACTCCCATCCCTGTGGGGGAGCAGCAGGCAGCTGCCAGGGCTGGGGAAGCCCTGATCCAGGGCATGGCCTGACCACCTGCATTGCTTCAACTGAGCATTTCCATCCACGTGCTGAGGGGTGCAAACATATTCCAGCATTCTGACTGAACTCTGGGTGGGAGCTCTGCTTCACCCTCTGATTAATTCCCTTTAAAGCTAACAATAACATAGAAGGAGACTGCACACAAGTACCAGCCTCCAAACAGCTTGTAATTGCTTTTTTGGCAAATAATCATAAAGGGCTCTGTGTTTTCAGAGCTGCAAAGTTCATTCACAGATGCATCTGGCAACAGAAATCACAGACCCACCATACACTCTCTGCTGGATTATCTACTACAAAATCCTTAGCCAAAGATTAGAAGGAAAAATCACAGGTGCATTTCAGCTTTCACAGTTTAAGTAGCAAATGGCTTGAGTAAATAATTAATATGACAGAAGGAGGATTTGCTGAGTAAGGCAACATTACCAATATTACTAGATCAACTTAATTGTGTTCTGCCTTGAGTATTACTAAGGATATAAACCAGAAGTCTTGTGCTGTTGTACCTCTACTGTCCCCAGTCTCCAGCCTAGTTTGCTCCGAGCTGGTTTGGTACAGGATGAATAGGTGGAAATTTGGAATATTTAACACTGTAGCCATTCCTCAAAAGCATTTGTGTTAATTTAGGTGGATCATGCAGGCCTCTGTGATGCTTGGGTAACTACTTAGAGTGTTCTTTCAAGTCTCTTCACTCGGCCTATTAAGCATTTAAGGATAGATTGCATAGAGACTGTGTGCATTCATATTAAACTCAAGAACCAAACTTTTGAGCATTCATAAAAAAAAAATCAGTTTTTTTGTTTGTTTGTTTTCAATGTGGAGAGCACTTCTGCTCTGACTAGTTACTTGTATCAGGAAAGAAACCAAGCGGAGAAACTCTAATTTAGAAAGAATGATCCTACAGCCACATTTCAAAGTACTTGTCTGGATTAAAGTGAAACATAAGGGATCAATAGTTCCCATTTCAGAGAAAATGAGGATTATTGGACAGAAAGCAAATCCCAGCCTTTGGTTTGATGATTGGAAATGTATACAGTAAATGTACCTGCAAAGCAATCGATGGACACAGTTTGTGCTTTCCATCTGAGAACTGAAGGGCAAGGAAGCAGGAACAGCTCCCTCTGAGCTTGTTCCCCCTTTTTGAAGCAATGAGAACAATTGCTGTTGGCACAGGGACACTCCTTGCACCTCACCCTCACCTTGGATTTCTGTTTTCATAAATGTTTTCTCCTTACTCATAAAATATGCATGGTTTAAATTGTAGTCTATCATATATAACTTCATTTATCCTGCTGGAACTGTAGCATTCTTACAGCTCTTGTACATGAGTGCAATTTAGCATGGAAAGCTCTCCTGGAAAAGAAGGATAATTTTTTCCGCTCTTCTATTAAAAATAAATTACTTACTTTAAATTCTCTTAGCTGAGTTTTTAATAACTGATATGAACTTGCTTTCCTGTGTTTAATATTTTTGGAAACTTGTTTTGAAGAATAGTCTGTACAATATACCCTTGGTTATTCTTTACCCTTAAAGAAAATACTCAGTAAACTTGGTACATGAAACAACTGGACAACATGGATATATGACCTAATTTGTGAGTGTTGCTTTTTTTGGCACAATTTACCCCTCATTGAAAGCAGCACCCTGTAACTGCATTATTAGCTTGGCAATACCCACTGCAATGAAGAGGTAGCTGAAATCTGTGCTTCTCCATCCCATTAACAATCCAAATTTTACAGCCCCACACTTTGAGGGAATAAATTTGCAATAAAAAATTGTTGACTTACAAAACACGCTAGTTCTTTTATTTTATTTTAAACTGGCATTTGGTCAGTTTTCTGTCTGAAGAAACAAAATCAGTATTTCAAGGTTTTTCCATGTGCTATTGATTAATTTAAAATAGAGATTTTGTTCATCAAAGGTTATTAACTCAAATCTACTTTCATTGGTTATGCAATAAATACTCTGATTTCAATACAAGATGTTTTACATTTAGGGTAGAAAAGAAATCAGGAAAATGTGCTTCTCTGTACTTTAAAAACAAACCAATCCCTTTCTCATTATCTAAAAGTCAAAGTTTACCCAAAGGTTCTTGTTAATAGATTTTATTTGCATTTATATCAACCTCTTGCTACCTCCAAACCTTTCACCTCTTATTATCAGAGCGTTTCCCCTTCAAAATGCACCAACAATCCACATTCCCAGTTTGCCTTCAAACTGCAGGGTAAGGGTCTAGGACATTTTGACTAGAACAATTTTCATAAAGAGATAAAATGCTACAGTCACAATCAAAACTAAGCAGTGGAGAAGTCAAGTTCATGCCCAAGGCTGTCTCACAGAGCCACAGCAGAGCTCGTGGAATGATGGAGAGATGGCTTTGAATAAAAATACCTCGTTCCCAATATCAACAGGATTGCCCAACAAACGTGGGATTTCTTTTAATTCCTTCTCAGTTAAAGCCAGCTCCTGTTTCAGAGCTCCATCACCCCATACAATGCACTTGGTTTCCTCTCTCATCTTCCTACTTGATGGCTCGTGACCAGAGGCGTTCATGCCTTGCGTAGTTCCCCATTCCTTCCTGCTTGTGGGAACATCCTGCTTGTCCCAGGCTTCTTTGCAGGGCTAAAAACCTCCCCAGAGGAGCCCTTCCCTCCAATCACACAATCAGTTCTCAGCAGCTTTGGCCTCAAACCACACTGGCTGCCCAGCGTGCTTCTTGGCACAGGGAGAGGAATTCCACGTTTTCTCATTCCCTGCTCAGGTGAGCCAGCCCCTCAGAGAAAAGTAAAACTGTGTTTTCATTCTGGTGCTGTACTGTACTCCCCCTCAACCTGAAACATGTGAGGAATGATGTGAGGGACAAACCAGAATTACTTGGCAAAGGCACTCATGAAATGCCTGCAGTTTGGCGTGTTCAGCCTCTGAGGGCAGGCCACATGCAAAGTCCAGCTCTTGTTGCTAAATCCTGGGAGCTTGTTCCAGCCCCACCAGTTTATCATAGCCCAAGAATTTGGCTTTTTAGGAGAGCCTGGAGCAGTGAGTGGCCAGTGCTGGAGGCTGCACAGGAGAACACTGGTGTTGGGAACACTTGTCATTTGGTTTGTCCACAGCACTTCAACGCGGGACATGGAATCCAGAGGGGAGGGTCCTTCATGGCCAAGCGAAACTTTCTTCTTCCTATGCTGACTTAATTAACTGCTGGGGAAAAGAGCCGTTTGCTGATACTGAAGAACAGTGCAGCAATTAGACTTCACCTCCATTTTTTGATAGCACAGTGCTCAGACCTCACAGCGTGCTGTGCAGTGCCCACACAAAGCAGCTCCTGCCCCCAAAGCCTTTGCAACCTCAACTCCCTGATTTGCACCTATAAAAGCTATGGCCACTGGGACAGACATCCTCTCCAAACTGTGCTGCCTTTTTGTGTAGTTTGTAATGTTCTAAATCTCTCTCAACACCACACCAGGAAAGGAGTTGCTTGTATACCTCTATGATTTCTGTGGGAAAAATAAGGTGCAAATGTGGTTTAATTGCAGCTCCTCTATGCATTCACAGTCTGACTGTTGCTAAGGCAACTTGTGATTGAGAGACATAAGATAAACAAGAATCTCTCCAAAAAGTGACAGGGAATGGGCACAGTAAGGAAACAACACAAGTTCCTCCCAGTGTGGTGCTCTGACCTTCTCTCTAGCAGCACAGTTAAACATTGTGCTAAACTGGGGCTGTAACCTGTTACCAAAACGTCCTTAGGACATTTTATTAAATGTCAGCTGTGCAAACATGGGCATTTGATCTGTGGACACAGGTACCCAGCTTGGCTGGGGAGCTCCACGTGGGCGCTTGCAAACCCCTCAGCCGTGCTTTGCTTTGGTGCTGGAATGGGAACAGGCTTGGGTGTCACAAAACAGCACATGGAATAGAGATGGAAAGGGCTCATGCTCACAGCCCTTCCAGCCTATCTGAGAGCAACAGAGAGTATTGCAAGGACCATACCTGGCTCCTGAAGCAGAAGTTCCTGCTGCCAAGAATGTTCCTTTGTTTTTACCAGTTCAGCTTTCACTGGTTGCTGTTTCAAGTATTTGAGAAAGACAAGGCATGCCATGGAAAGTAGAAAAGAGTGTTCAGGAGCAGCAAGTGCTGTTCAGGACACCAATCTCTGCATTTTCGACCTCAGTTGCTAAGTGACAATGTTTAAGGCGAGATAAGTCACCTACTCCAGGGGCGTTTGCAGCCATACGTGGGGATAATTATAGAAAAGGTGTCAAATCAGTATGGTGAGAGCATCACACCCAACAGATTTGTTTTCTTATTACAGGAGGGGACAAACCACATCATCTTCTTTTGGAAATCCCTGGCCTTCTGCTTAAGGGAACATTAGTTAAATACTGGAGATATTTCTGTGCTGCCACGTTGTCAATTCTCAATGGCAGCACGGTGGCATTTGGAATAAATACACTCTGCTGTTTTGGCTCAGCACCAGGGAAGCAGGAAAGCCAAACCAAGAGTGTCCATTAGCACAGACATTCACAGGGGGGAAAAACTGTGACTTCTCTATTGAATTTTGTTGAGGAAAAGGAAAAAGAAAGGTTTTGTGAGCTGCAGTTTAATTTAGGCCACTGTGGCAGTCTGAACTGCTGCTGATCCCAGGCTGGTGCTGAGGCCCCAGGAGCAGCAGGGCTGTTTGACTCTGCCCCGAGGTAGGAGCCTTATTTTGATCACTGAGAGGTTGCTGGAAGAATGTCACAGGAGGGCCAAGCACTACCAAGCTCTGCTGTGTATTAGGCTGGGGTGTTTACCAGGAGAAGAAAATCTTTTCAGTGTGAGCAGGGTTTGCACTGAGTGGTTTTGGGGTTTTTCTTTTGCACTAACTTTCATCCTTCTATTTTTGTTTGGCTTTCTCTGTTAAAGAGAGCTGGAATATATTTGCCAGTTGGCTAGAAACCATTTAAATGACTTCTGCTTCAGTCAGTAGGCTAAATAATCCATTAACCTGCATGGGATAAACAGGGTGTAAAAGGTTCTTTAAAACAAAAATCCTGTTTAGATATTTGTGACAGCCAGTGGGGAGGAGATGGATGAAGGGAATGGTGAGAGGATCTCCAGCAAGGTGATGCAAACAGCCCTGCAAGCCTCGGGTCACCCAGGCTATCCCAACGTGGGGCACATTTTGATTTTGCAGTGAAGCCTTTCCCAGTGCCTCCCTAGGTGAACAAGGATTGATCAAACATTTGGTGTTATCTGCAGCAGAATCTCACAGATGTTTCCTGGCAGAAACCTTAAGCAGAACACCAAATGTTTCAACATCACATACAAAGCTGGTGCAGAGCCAGCCCTTTATGGTGGGGCTTTGTGTTTGCCTGCAGTGTTGCATGTGCCTGTCAAATCCGCTTCCTGTTTTGGATATCAGATCTGGGGATGGAGAGCTTCCAAATGCTGGCCAGGTCCAAAGTAAGCTGAGCTCCACAAAAATAAAAACAATAATATCAGAAGAAGTATTAATACTCGGATGAATAATTGTCTCTCTATTATTTCCTGACTTGCAAGCTTACATGTGTTCTAGGAGGGGGGCAATTTTAAAAGACATATGCTCAGTTCCTGCTGGCCAAAGAGATTAAAGTCTCTTGCACTCACAGCCTTTACATCTCACATGCCAAAGTGATATCCAACAAAATACACGTTAAGAACCATCCTCATCCCTTCTGACATTCACACAAAGGGCTTTGGGTTGGGTTTGTGGGCTCGCCCACTGCTAAGTCTGCTGAAGACAAAGGGAATGCTATTTTGCTATCATGGAAGGATTTCAGACAGATGGGAAAAGTGGTGAAGTGCTGTGAAATTTCTTGTGAAGGATGATTCAGGGAGAAGAATGTTGGTGGGATACGCAGTCTTAGGAGAAAGAATGCGACAGCCAGATGGAAAATAAAGTTCTATGTGAGTGTGAATGCCCATAAGAAACAAATGGCTGGTGTTTTTAACACCAGGCCTACAGCCAGTGTCTCCTGGGCTTTGGTTTAACCTTACATCTTCAGGAAAAATATTTCCCAATTTGCAATCTGGATCTATTCATTAGAGCAGGTCTAACAGGAAATTAAAATAGAAGAATAAAATAAAAGTATGTGGCTAGTTGGAAAAAAGTTTAGACTAAAAAAATTAACGTTTCTCATTCCTTAAGTACTTTATAAATCAAATCTGAGTTTTCTGGTGATTTCTATATCACTGAAGTTACAGGTTTATGTCACGAGGACAGTGTTTGTAAGATGCTGAGTTCAGATCAAGTGCACACCTAATTTAGAGCAGTCCGTGCCTTAACTTTGCTTTCAACCAGTTGGGTGAAACTAATCAAAGTAAGACAGAAGAAATGTGAGAATTTGAAGCAAACCAAAAGCCCACTGGAGGAAGAGCAGCATCTCCAAGATGCAGGTGAAGCAGCAGCATCACTTTGTGTCTGTGCAGAAAAATGACAGCAAAAGCAGCTGGTGGCAGCCCTGGCTGAGCCACAGCTGGGGCAGGGAAAAGCCAAGGATCCATTTCCAGCAGGAAAGATGATGTGGGGAGGTGGAAACAGCTCAGCAGGATGGAGATGTGTCTCCACAGGCAGCCAGGGCCTGCAGGAATGAAACTCTGCCCTCCAGGAGCTGCACCCAGAGCTGCCCTCACCCGAAGGGACTGGGTGTATTTCAGCCAGACATGTACAATTTTCCACTCTGTCCTTCCCAAACGTTGCTGTTGCCCAGCACACTTCAATGTACATGGAAAATTATTTTCTTCCAGATGTTCCGACTTAGAGCTCAACTAAGTAGCTCAGGTAACTGCCTTCAGCTCTAGGAAGTTACAAACACTAATAAAGGAACTAAAAACCTGAACTTGAGTTCCATTATGCTATGGTAAACTGGTGCTAAAAATCTAAACATGCACTGAGACCAGCACACAGCATTTACAGGCACAGTTCCCTCAGATTTTGTCTTTCTAAATCATCCACAAAACTCTGGACTCCACTGACTTTTAGGTTGTTTTAGTGATTTGAACTGGTGGTTACCCCTCGTTGAGGCTGAGCATGAAGATGAGGACCTGGGCACACAGGAAAGCAAAGGTGGAATATTTGCTACTGGGCAAGAACCTTCTGTTACCTGTGCCCAAAATGGTGATTGTCTATTAATTTGCACTGAAGAATTAAGTGGAGCTGAAGCAGCAGAGAAGATGGGAGCCAAAGGCAGCATCAGGGGTGAGATGCCAGGGCTGGACCCCTCACCTGCTCCCCCTGCTCTGTTTCTCAGCCTGAAGAATCATTCATCAGTGGCAGATCACATCCCTTCCCCATCAGTCCAGGAGTGAAGAAGCAGGCAGGATATTAGATGAAGTTCTCATTATGGTCACTGCCCAGGGATCTGTTTCTGAACAGGCAATAAAAACCCCAAATCCAACCTACCTGTCACAATATGGACGTGATCGGTGTGAAAAAAATATCTAAAAAAATTAAATATAATAACACTTAAAAGCTTTTAGGTTTTTAAGGATGTGAATCTTGTGTGGACTGAAAAGGTGGTGTCAGTTGTCCTAAAAGGGCACTGCTGCCCTGGCAGAGGGTTGGTCTCAGTGGGGGGTGTGTGTGTCTGCCCATACTCAGGGACTGATGCTCATTTTCACCCTGTGCATCATCTCTGTGGCCTTTTAGGGGAAATTCAACTTCTGACAAAGTAATCTGGCAACAGTTGGGTGCCCTGAGAGATGGGTAAGTGTAAACACACCCTGGTAATTCAGAGGGGTTACAGAACGGGTGCAGTTTAGGGGATTTAACTCACATCATCCTTTTAGTGCCCATAAATCAGCCCGAGTACCCCAGACTGGGATCATCAGTGACTGAGTCAGCAAAAAGCTTTCAGGAAAGACTTGGTTAATATTCTGTTACCACCTCACACCTGCAGTAGTTAAAAGTTCCATTATACCCTGCTCTGATTTATTTATTCATCTGAGCTAAAAATGCTCTTTAGCAATCTCACCCCCTTGTTCCTAGAAAACAGAAATGATTCATTTGAACAGTTTTTTTTTCCTCCCACCCCCATGGTTCAGGATATTTAATGACAATGAAATGGAGGAGTCAGAGGTGTTTTATCTGTCTGCTTTGTGCTTTGCTTTGTGGTGTCCAAGCCAGAAAGAATTTCTATTTCGTGATCATTCTGAATCACAGGAATTTCTGCTTTGATTCTCGCTTTGGCTCTGCCCTTTATTCTTTTTTTGTGTGTCATTTTATTGGTGCCAAGGCCAACAAAATCCTTCTGGATGACAGATTATTTCTCCACAGGTACGTTTTTCTTACTACTGATGAAGTTTTTCTTAGTACTGAAGTGAGTAACTTTACAAATGAGACATTTTTAAAGTACAATGAATGTCCTTCAGTCCAACGTTAGAGTGGATTAGCAAGGATATAAGACTTGAAACATTTTGTTCGTGAACTGTAGACAATTCATGGACTTGAAAATGAGAACTAAATTGAGTAAAAAGAAAAAAAATATTTATTCATCCTAAAGTTTCACTGGCTTTCAAAGCAAGATTTGCTTCCAGAGTTTCAAGCCATTAAGAATGCCTGTTGGAACCATCCCCTATACTTAAAAATCTGTAGATTCCTCTGAGAATAAGTATAGACCAAAATTCCAGCTAATTTGGTTTCTTCCTCCCCTCTAGAGAACAGTAGCTGTCAAATATTTTCACAGTTTGGATTTTGTCCCTGGACCACTAAATTACATTGTGCCTTCAATGCAGGAGAATCATTTGTTCTGCCAAATATTGTTGGGATTGAGGGTGGCTGGCTCTGAGCACTTTGATCTCATCCAGTTGCTGCTTCATTACGGCACAGGTCAATCCTGAAGGTAAATTTCCATTTATGCAGAGAGGAATGTTTTCCCCTCCAACTGTGATGCACATTTGCAGTTAAATTAAGTGATGCTGAATTTATTTTGGTCTTAGTTTTTGTTATAAATCCAAAATTTACTTCTTTTCCTTTTTTTTTGCATTAAGGGATGTGACCTCAACACCCAAACTCTGATTTGAAGGTTTCTCTCAGCTTTGTAAAAGGCTCAGGACCATTGTTCTGCTTCTCCTGCCACACCACACAGAGACCAGTGAGAGAGACACTTCATTCCCTTCAGCTGAGGGCTTTGCTGCACCACAGCAGACATGAAGGGAATTCCCTCTGATTCAGACATGGATAAGCTGGAGCCAGTCCAGAGGAGGCCAGAAGGATGCTCAGAGGGCTGGAGCTGCTGTCCTGTGAAGACAGGCTGAAAGAGCTGGGGTTGTTCAGCCAGGAGGAGAGAAGGCTCCAGAGAGACCTTAGAGCCCCCTCCAGAGCCCAAAGGGGTTCCAAGAGAGCTGGAGAGGGGCTTTGGACAAGAGTGTGTAGTGACAGGACAAGGGGAAATGGCCTCAAGCTGAAAAAGGGCAGATTTGATTAGATATTGGGAAGGAATTCTTCCCTGTGAGGGGAACCACCTCACACCTGGAGTTGATTCTCCAATGAAGCTGTGGCTGCCCCATCCCTGGAGTGTCCACGGCCAGGTTGGACAGGGCTGGGAGCAGCCTGGGATAGTGGAAGCTGTCCCTGCCCATGGTAGGAGGTTTGGAACTAGACAGTCTTTAAAGTCCCTTCCAACCCAAACCATTGCATGATTCCCCCTTCCTTCATGGGGGACTGGTCCAATCCTAAATAATTCCTCCACGAGTATTTCAGACTCATGGTCTCATTGCTGGCAGCCTCCTTTACACTAAATTCTCTCTGGTGCCTGGAACAGCTGCTTATTCCTCCAACTTGGGCCTTTGAGATGTAAATAGTGTAATCCGACTTCAAGAGGCAAGGAAATATTAGCAGAATTTAATGTAAATATTGTATAAATCATCCCAAAATAGCACGGCCACGGGATCAGCCAAAGACACTAACTGAAAGTTAAACAGACTAAGTAAATATAGACTAAATATATTCCCCTCCTGGAATTGCCACTGGAATGGATCCAGACAGGAAATAGGTTAAAATACAGTCTTGTGGCAGTGATATTAAAAAGCCATTGGCCCGTTTGGTGACATTTATAATGAATTTTATGTACTCCATACATTTTTAATACATGCCGAGTTAAATATTATCAAATCTATAAAAAGATTATGGAAAAAAATGTCTGGTTTCATATGGGTGGACGCTGCCTGGAACTCTCTCTGTGGGTTTTGAGTAAGAGAAGTGTTTGAAAGAAAACATGAAAGGGAAAAATAAAAATCCCTGCACAGCAGTTTTAGAAAACTACTGCTTTCCCATCCAGAGCCCAGAAGACATCACATACCAAGGCAACAGAATTTCCAAGACACAAACCACAATGGGGACAGAGGAGGGAGATGTACTAATTCCAACCCTTACACATGCAAATGGAGAAAAATCGATTTAATTGCCTAGTGTGCCTTTGAGCAGCTCCAGGGTCAGTGCAGTGTAATACAAAAGGACCCTTTGCCTGCATGGATGCTTTTCCAGCTGTAGCAAACCTGGTTAGTAGCAGCTTTGTGCACAGGTCACTAGAAAATAAAACATGCCCTGACTCACCTGGAACAACCCTGGAACACAGGTGCTTGTCTTGAGGCCCCAAAAACTCTTTTCCAAAAAACTGCTTTGTCCAAGAGTTTGCCCACGTTACAAACAGGATGGGATTTCTGTGCCTCCCTCTCTCACACTGGTCCCAGGGAGAGCAGGGGGTGTTGGTCTCTCCACACCCAGCTCCAAACCAGAGGCTGCAGGTAAAGTCCAACACACCCAAAGGGAACCTAAATCCCTACTGCACCTTCCCAGGGTCAGAACTGCCCAGCAGAAGTTAATTCCTAAATATTGTTTTGCCCAAATCCATCTTTCTGGAGCACCAGGTAAAGCTCTGCTGACGCAGAGTTGCCAGTTCCCAGCTCAGAGAGCACTTGGCAGTGCCAAAACAGGATAAAACACTCTGTTGGCTAAATTTCCTCCAGGCAAAACACAACAAAGCCAGAAAAAGCCTTTCCTGCAGTAAGGTTTACGAGTTGAACACATCACAGACAGGTTTTTCCCTGACTGAGCACCAACTTCACTTTAACAAGCAAACCAGCAGATCAGCCTTGTCCTCCCAAGCCTGCCAGGCATTTCACTGCTGCCCAGAGGATGTTGCTGGCACAAAGTAAAGAGCAGGGATGGTCGGGACCACGGCAGAGATACTTCTTAACTCACCTGCTGCCTGTCAGCTCCCACTGCGCCCTCCTGGTGACAGCAGCACAGCCCCAGGGAGGAAATGAGGATGAGATCTCCTGAAGAGGTGCATTAGCTCCTGGTTGCAGCCTCCTCTTAAAAGCACTGGGCTCCCAGCTGCAGAAATTTAAGCTCTAAGACCTCCAAAACAACACAAAGGGGCACCTCCCTGGCTCTGTGGCCCTGTGCTTGCTCAGGAGGCAGCTGAGGAGGGGGAGGACATCTGGGAACCCGGAGTTTGGGGGTGCCCAAGTTCAGTTCTTTGACACTGGGGTGACCTTTGAGGGGTCAGTCAGGGCTCCCCACAGCGAGGAGGACCCAGTGGGTTTGCACTGCTCTGCAGGTGCTCCCTGCCCAGTGTGGGAGTGTTTGTGTTTAAAGCTGCTTAAGTGGTGCCAGAATGCACTTCAAGTGCAGACCTAAAGCCAGAGGTCAAAGCTCAGGTGTCTGGAAGTGTTTTCTGCTGCTCTGCCACATGGAAGGGCCCGGGAGCTTTCTGTGTCAGTGGTGCTGGGACACTGATGGTGTCAGGGTGGCTTCTGGAACCTGCTCACCCCAGGGATTGGCAGTGGTGGCAGCTGCAGGGATAAATTCCAGCTCCGCTGCTCAACACGGGCTTATTTCTTATTTTGGCAATGACCCCACATAGTAATTTCTATATATTTGCTTTTGTAAGGCAGTTTTGGGATCTCCCCTTTTGAAGATTGCTTCCAGGTCTCAGACCAGGATACTTCAGGGCAAAACCAGGAGTTAAAACTGCCCAGCATCCAGAAACAGGTGAGTAAACTAAAGGAACTGAAATTCTACTCATTAGGGTTAAGAAACATTGTGAGCTTAATGGGAATGATCCCAGTGCAACCTCTGTGAAACACAGAGGAAAGAGAATAATTTATTTGGCAAATACAGTTCACAAATCACTGTCTTGTGTAGATCCAAAGCTTGTGCTCTGGAGAATAGACCTTTTATCAAAACAGAAGGAAATAATAATGTACATGAGGAATAGCAAGAGATTTTATTACAGATTTCAAAGAAAGAGCCTTCATTTTTATTTTGTATCTCTGATACAGAGGGACCATCAGACTTTTTTATTATTAGGTGTTGAATTCATTTATTTTACTGTCCTTTAGCAAACTTCAGCTGGTTTTCAGGTTTTGATTTCCCAAACAACTCATTTGCTTTTCAGGTTTTTCTTAATAGATTTCTTTAATATGAGGTACTTAGTTTTAAAAATGGCTTCTATTAAGTGCCTTCCAAATTAAATCCAGAAGAATTATATGCCTTGGGACACAGCAAAATTGAAGAATATGATAATCAGCCATCAAAATAAAACTTCCCTGTTATCATTCAGTGAATATTATCGGAATTGAGCCTCGTGCCACAAAGCCACAGGCTACTTTTTATGTAAAAATCTGGCAAAACACTACATTTCAAAATTAGAATTATTAATTTGAAGAATGCTTCTACAAGATGGAGATTGAAGATGATCTGAGCACTACAACTAGAACATGTTGCTATTTGCTAATGCTGAGTCTGTAATAAAAATAACTTCAACAACACATTTCCCACAGCAGCTTTTGGTACCAGGTAGTGCTTTACACCAAGTGTTAAGAATGACCAAAGGCAGAACTCAACTCAGACACAGATTTCTTAAAATTCAAGTGGACCAGGGAGCCAGAACAGCAAGGGAGAAACAAATACAGGAAGTAAGGAAGTTCTGGGGTTGTGGGTTTTTTTTAAGTTACATTTTGTCGATCAAATAGGGCCACACAATCAGAATGAAACACGTTCCTTCTCCCTTCTGCATTAAGCTTTCCAAGAAGTCTTTAATCTAAGAGACTCTTGGTGTCCCTCAGTGCTGGAACTCCAGCTAAAACCAACACCAGTTCTCCAGAGATCTCCTCAACAGAGAAAGGGACAATCCCTCACAGCTCAGCTTGACTTGATCTGCAAAGCAGCCAAGGGGGTGCTGGGGGGGATTTCTCACCACTGATGCTGCTGGAGCCAGGAAATGCTTCCAAAGGCTGATGCTGCAGCCCCAGGACAGGGACTTGGTCTCTCTGTTCCCAGCCCTGTCACTGCCATGACATCAACTGGGACCAGTCCCTTCCCGTGGGTGTCCCAGCCAAACCAGTGCCTGGAAGCTCCCTGTGGCTTGTGCAGAAACTCACTCTGAGCATCCCTGACTGCTGCTGAAGCAAATGAAGTGAATCACAAAGTTCTGCAGAACTGCCCCAAAGCACTCGCTGCAAGCTGTTCCCCTCTCAGCTCTGAGTGCTGGGAAAAGGAATGTGAACAGGGCAATGATGTTGGACACAAAGTTTTGGAGCACTCAGTGTTCTCAGAAATGTAAATAACATCACAAAACACCACATGGGATATGTAAGCTTCTTTAATTATAATAAATTTATTAAGTGGCAAGAAGCCACTGCTTTGTAAACCGATTTTACTCAATCACAGTCCCTCTATTGTTTTCCTCATTTAACATGAATACATTCTGTAATTTGTATGTGAAACAATTACATAGAGATATGTTCTGAACTCTTCTTGCTGATTTTACTGGTCAGAAGAACATTAAAACATGCGGAAACAGCACCTATAGGCCTTTTCTCATTACATCTCCTTTGCTGCTAAGCTAAATTGTCTCTGAATAAGTCAAGCCTACAGTTTTTTTCCTTGTCCTGTGTTCTGAGATGTAGTGGGGCCTGTAGAAATGTCTGATAAAACCTCACATATAGTAAGTAATTCAGAAGGCTTTTTAAGCAATAGCTGCAGTTGCTTCTTCAGACTAGAGAGAGCTTCTCATGCATTAATGCACTTAGTTAGGTTTTGTGAGGAGCTCAGAGGAGGACGTGGCCTCTTCCTGATATAGTTAGTTGAGCCTGGACTCTGCACCACTGATATTGTTCAGCAACTGTATGCACCAATAATTTAAAAAAAAAACAAAAACAACTAAACAATACATCAGGCTGTTTTTATCAGAAACAAGTAATAAATCTCATCATGATAGTAAAAAAAAAATGGCAATTTCTGACACGTGACATTTCATTGCTTGAGAACAGATCAGTGCAAAGTGAGGTAACCCCACGCCCCGGAGGGCTGGGGCCGTGTCAAACCAGGCGCCGTCTCTTGGAGTCCCTCTCCATCTCTTCAGGGGGAGAGTCCCCATTGCAGCCCAGGGGAGACACCAGGTTCAGCAAAGGGTCTTCAGAGGCCCCTCCAAACAGGGACAGCAACAAAGCCACGCCGTAGCCAGTAGCTCGCTCACCCTAGAACAAAGCCAAAACCACAGCGTTCACACTTGTAGGATTTGGGTTAAATTTGGCTGCTCATCCAACGAGAGCTGTGGTGGTCAGCAGGCACAGCCAACCCCTGCTCTGGGCTGCTGTATCCTCACCACCACTGGAGTCTGTCCCAGCTGCGTTAAACAACACATGAGAACAGAGCTCCCACTGACTTGGGGGTGGAGAGAGGCCAGCATTGTTCAGGGCAGGGGATCTCCCACCTAGCCTGAGCATGGATTTGGAATATGAGCTAAATAAACTGGGTTTTAAAAAAAAAAGAAGCAAGTGGAGTGAATTGGCTTCGTTTTTAGGGAAAAAAACCAAAAGATACACAAGTTCCACCAAAGGGAGGAGAGAAAATCTCCAGGAGGGAACATATTTTTGGAAGAGTGATCAATTCTGGTCAATCATCCTAAAACAACATGGCTGAAAATGGAAGGCTGGGATTATTGCCATGAACAGAGACCAGGCAAGTTGTCAGTGCTCACAGTGATAAAGATGTCACTGACTGAAGTGGCTGTTTGAATATTTTAAAACTAAAATGAAAAATACAAACAGATGAAACCACTAAACCAAGAAACTCGCAGCAGAGACGAGTCAGTGCTTTTCTAAAGGACCCTTCTCCACCTATTTCTGTCACTCTGGGCTGGATGGACACAATGCAGAGCTCTGCAGGCAGCAGCAGGTGTGTTTCCCCAGCCTGCGTGCCCGGGCAGGGGCAGCAACACTCACGGCGTGCACGGGAGCAGCGATGTCGACGTGCACCCACACCCCAGGCCAGTCGAAGCCGATGTGAGAGGCAATGAAGAGCCCAGCACAGGAGCTCGGGGTATTGTCTCGGTCCTGTGGGAGCAATAGGAGGAGAGTTGGTCTTGGAAAGGAAATGTAAAGGGTTTATTCTGCCTAGAGGAAACACAGTTACACAAATCTAGTTCAAAGCTTAATGAATGGCCCTAAAGCAGTCTTACAAACCAACCTTACTGCAAATCCTTGACTTAGTCCCTAGCAGCAGCGTGGCCCTGATCAATTCCTCTTCTGCCCACACTCCTTTCTGCAGTGCTTTTGGAGCCTCACTGCACACTGGAACTCTCAAATGCAGCAAAAGCAGCTGCAGCAATTCCAAGGCCTCCGTCCTCAGTTTCCTGGTTTCTGCACTCCCAGCTGCTTTCTCTGCTGGTGATGTATGATCTGAGGAATGCCCATCTTGATTTCCTAAAAGACCTCTATCCAGGAATTCAGCATTCATTTAGGGCCACGTTTAAAAGGCAAGCAGCCCAAAGATACCTTTGCAGCAGGTCACCCTGTTTAAAACTGACACTGAAGACAGCCTGCAGAGCACCAGGTGAAAGACCCTGAAGACCAGGACAATATGGGCCATTTCTAAAAGGTGCCCCCATGATGAGCTTTCAGCAGGCCAGCTCATTGTCTAGAAAACACACATTTTTATGTCATAGAGAAATCTAAAAGAAAAAAAAAAATCTTACTGCTACAGAGTTCTTCATATCAGCTACAGCAGAGGTAAATTCACTGAAGTGGAGCTCAGGGCAGTACACCAGAGGATGGACCAAGTCTCCACAGTTCCTGCCAGCTTTAACACAAGCCTTTTCCCACTCTTCATTATTGGTAAGGACAGCAGCATGGTATTTTCCTGTAGCAATTCCCTGGTGAGGTAAAGGACAAAATCAGGAAGAAGTCACCTTCCACCACTGCTCATCAATATAACCTTGTATAAAACAGGAACAGGTGCTAGAAAATAATGGTGTTAAATTTGTACCCTTGTACCACTCTGTGTATGACTTGAAATGGAAGCCATTTCATGGACAAGAAAATCTTGATCACTATTAACAAATGACTTCTGGTAATTATAAATTGAACTGCAAACATGGAGTACTGGCCTGCTTACATCAGCTGCTGATGTCATCAGAACACCACTTTTAATTTAAGTATGCAAAAGCAAAGAAGTTGCATAAAGAACAGAAAAGAAACTGAGTTTACATGTAAAGTGTTGTACCTGAGCTCCAGTAAGAGTGGCCATATCCAGAATGATATCAGCTCCAAGGTCTTTGCAGGCGTAAGCGACTCCATCAGCCAGGATCAGGCGACCTTCTGCATCAGTGTTATTGATTTCCACAGTTCTGGGGGGAAGAGAGGCCACGTCAGACTGGAGTGCTTCAGCTGCAAGTCAGGACTCACCTGTCTGGGCTAGAATACTTCAGAGAGCAGCCTCAGACCTCATGTGCTTCTCTTATTTGACTCTGCAGGTCTGTAGGACTGCTATTCCCCAGCTCCAAGCATCCAGCCAGAGCACTCAAGGAAAAGGGAAATGACAGTACTGCCTTCGTGGCAGGCTCTGCATGCTGAGCTTGTGTGATGCCTTGCTGGGATTCTACAAATTACTACCAAAGAAGTAACATCTATCCTTAAAAGAGATTCTGATCCATTGGTGGCCTGGCTTTGCTGCTTTGCCACACAGTGCAGCTGCAGATGGACACAGAAAACTGGCTCTACTACAAAAACAACCTAAATCTAAGTGCTTTAAGAGAAGTGAAGCTCATGATATACGTGTATTTTGATGTACATTTACATATCCCACAGGAAAATCTAAGCACACTTAAAACTCACTACTATGGATGTCTGAAATGCAATTAGCAATATTTAAGGAAGCTGATTTAGGGACAGCTTCACAATCTGCATGGCTCTCAGATTAACAGAAAAATGATGTTTGTTTTGTTTATGGGAAAGGGATAGATACAATCTTACTTTCCAGAGTAAAGAACATGAATGTCATCAGGTCTTGTTGCACGTGGTCCCACTGCGTTCTCAGCCAGACAAAAAACAGCATGAAGGTTGTCCTTAAACCCCTGTAACAACCAGAGGGGAGAAATGGCTTTTGATTCACATCAAGCTGATTTATTGGAACTGAAATCAGTGAAGGATTAAGACTTCTTGACAGCAAAGCTACAATTTTCAAAGGAAATCTGGTGGGGTTTTTGGACAGGTGGGTGGGTGTTAGTTGGGTTTTTTAAAATGTGTCATTCTTGCTGGGAGGCACACAGCATTTTTAACCTGTTTTGTTGGGTTTCTTTTCCCCTTAGCCTCTTCTCTTCTGGTTTATCTCATAATGTTTTTTAATTCTGGTTTAAAGTCAAGTGCTGATGTGGTTATGGATGGTATTTTAAAATGGATGATGATTCTGTTATTTATACAGCAGTTGTGTTGTGTGGAGGGATTCTAGGAACAGACAGGGAGTCACCAGCATTTAACAAATGAAAACATTGTTCCTCCTTAACTGGGATAGTTAACAACTTCAAATTCTGGGGGAAAACCTGGCTCTTAATCCCTTGATAAAGTCTGTGGCTGAAGAAATCTGGGCTTGCTGAATCAGCTCATGTTATGAAGTCTAAAGGGCAAAAGCATCAATCAAAATCTTTCAAAATAATGGGCAGCATTTAGAAGCCAGAAAGTAATTCCAGTTTCTAGACCAGCTGGTGGGCAAAGAGCATTTCTGGAGATGGACCCTCCCTCCACGACCCAAGTATTCAGAGTCTCACTGTACTGCACTGGATTTTTCTCCTCCAAGAGAGACATGCTGTTAATTTACTGTCAAAAAGTGAAAATCTATTTCCAGTATCAGATGCCTTTTCCTGAACCTCATTCTGCCTGCAGCTCTTCAAAAGCAGGATTCACTGTGCTAACATGCACGATCATGAAACACGAAAGAAATCAAAAATTTAAGTCAATGTTTTTCTCTTCTCCCTTCTGTTGGAAAGCCCACAATGCAGGAAATGCATCTTTCTAGGAAAGATCACTTGTTTAATTTCGCCATCCAAAGCCTTTTAAAATCATATTGTGTAACTGTTGAACAGCATGCAAGCAGGTATTTTATGAAGATGGAAAATAACCTCTGTCCCTCTTCCCACTGAGCTTTCTATTCAACACACATTTCCCACTTCAGTCTCTGTGACAAAGCATAGCTCAGTGAAACCTCTTCCACCTTTCTTCTGTTCTTAAAAGCATTAAAAAAAAAAACAAAAAAAGCCTTGAAACAGTAACAACAAATTCTTCCCCCTGCCTCTCTGAACACATTTTCGGCAGGGATCTCATTTACAGGTCTTCTCACACGAGGCTGTAAAATTAAGCAGTGAGTTCATTCTTTTGTTTTTTACATATAAAGGCATATAAAGATTTCTCCAGGCTCAGTGTGTCCAAACACATCACTGGCAGTTTATTCACTGTTGCAGTAATTGTGTATGAACTGACAGATCACTTGTGCTCACATCTACTGTGGCTGTGAATGGAACTTCTCTCAGTGCAGGCCATCACTCACAAACCTACTCTGGGAACAAGGACTGAACCACTGAAAGGATGTCCCCATCCACTGCTATCCCAAAGTCTCCCAAAGCACTGCATTCCAGCTCTTGTCCCTTGCAGACCTCTGACATAACTTTCTGAAGGATTTAGTTATGCAAGGTAGTTATTCTGCCTGAGACACAGCTCACAAATCTGTTTTCAATTTTAATTCTCAGCAGCTAACTGTGAAGTTTACAATCTTTCCACATCAAACATGCTGTTAGGGCCAAGGCACAGAGCTAGACTATTGAGAAATGGGAATTTGGCACTGATCAGCCCCTGGACAAAGCATCCATCAGATCTATGCATTAATCTGCTGCAGTAAATATTTTTTGAACTTTGGATACTCCTTGGAGGCAACAGCTGCTCTGTCAGCAAGACTCAGTCACTGGATTTGTGGAGAGGGCAGAGTTTTATTGGCAGCAACCACTTTTCCCCAGTTTGCATTGTTAAAGTGCAATAGGAATATTTGTAATTCTTCATATTTCAATACCTGGCTTCTTCTCAGCTCCCCCACTACTTTCTGACCACAGGAGCAAACCAACAAGCAGCTCCTGATGACACTAGAGCTGCTATTTCCCCACTAGGTTAATATTAGACCTGGCACAGGATTTGGAATATAGAAAGACTTCATATCCCAGAGTCACTCATCCCCTTCTTTGCTAAGGTGACAACAGCTGCCCCAAATCCCACAGCTTAAACAAAATCAGCACTGGATAACTCAAGTATAGACCTGATTCAAGGAACTAGAATCCACTCAGTCCACAGAACAAACTCTGAAATTCAAGGAAGACCCTTAAAAAAAAACAGCACTCAAGGAATTTCTCACAATTCTCAAGATCCCAGTAAAGATGTGAAATATTTTCCTGCAATAGCAGAAAGAGCAGAGTGGCTCAAGCTCACTAAGAGTAGTGGCAGGTCAGAACTTCAGGATTAGACAGGCCTCTGTCCCTGGGAATAAATCCAAGCTTCTTGGCACTGCTGGGATACACGATATCAATTAACACATTTTACTTACTTGCTTTACAGTGGCTTTGAAGGCACCCAAAATAGCAGCTGCTCCACCACAGTCTCGTTTCATTCCAGGCATAGTAGTCTGTTTAAACAGAACCATAGAATTTTTCTTGTCTTTGAAAGAGAATTTCACAGTAATGCCTGCTAGAACCAGTGTTTCTGATGCTTCTGAGACTGGTTTTGACAGTGCTCAGCTGTCAACAACACAAACAAGGAACATGTGCCTCTGCTTATTGGTGGATCTGGTCTTGGAACTGAAAAATACTAAACCTGCTAAACTGTTAGGAAAGTAAAAAGAAAAACGTTGTTTGTAAGTTTCACACTGAGGCCAACTCCAATGGGTTTTGCTTCTATCTTTGAAACCAGAAATTAAACACCTTTGTTCCTACTTTCTGCCTTTCAGCAGGCAATATTTAAAGGGCAAAATATCATGTTGCTATTGAATTGTTCTGCAGTGGTCCTTCAATCCCATTTGGTCTTCTCCCCTGATAGTTTGTGTCCATATGGATGACAACAGATCAAGCATTTAACTCAATAAAAAAGTACTTTTGTTTCCTAGAGACATTATCTGAACTGCTTTCATCAGAAAACAACAGTGTAAGCAAAGGCAGCAGCAGAACAAGTGTTTCTGTACCTTTCCCTTGATGCTGAGTCCTCCAGTGTCATACACAATACCTTTGCCCACCCAGGCAATGGTCTGTGTGGCACCATCTGGAGTGTGACTGAGAACTGCCAGGGCTGGAGGATGCAGAGCTGCCTTTCCAACTCCATAGATACCTGGAAACAGAGAATTAAACCTGGGGGGAAGAAAGACTGTGGGGAGCCCCTGTGGGTATTTTCTTGGAATGGCAATAAAACAGTTTCAAAAATGTGCAAATGAAACATCACAATGGAGATGGCAAAACATTCCAGTCATCTGCTAGGAAAAAAGTGTAATACTCAACAAGAATTACCTCCAAAGCCTCTCTCTTTCAGCTCCTCATCTCGGATAATGGTAGGAGTAATCCCAAGATCCTTGCCAACTTTTTTGATTTCCTTAATAATTCAGAAAAAAGGACATAGTCAGTCAATCATCAGGACACAATGTTGCCTTTCCACACAAATGGGTACCCAGTTAAGGGGTTTTTGTGATTTTTGCATGCACACACATACAAACATTCACAATTTTGGGAGTGGTGCTGCTTTCCCAATGGCCTAATTCCACTGACACATCCTTGACTTACTATGGCATGAAATATAAAATTGACCTTTAGGCTCTGCCAGTAAAAGAAATCTTCTGAGGTAAAGGACAACTGTTCACTCTATTGGATCATGATGTAATAGGACAGGAATAATTTCATTCAGCTTTCCAGATCTTTATGATAAAGCTCATTTGGAAATACGTCAACTGTCCCATGATTTCAGTAACTCTGGTCACCATCAGGTTTAAGACAAGAATCCAGTGCCATGACCAAATGAAGAACTCATTTCTCCAGCTTCCCAGTGCCCTAGTCCAAGCTGAAAACTCTGCCTCCTTCCAACTCTGCACGTGTAACCTGAAAGGCCAAAGGACCAGCCTGAGCACCCCCGGTTTGATTTTCTTCCCACTGCTGGCACACAGCTTTCACTGAGAGACAGCAACACTCAGGCTTGATTTCTGCAGTCTAGAGTTCCAATTAGCAGCTGTCACTCCTCAGGTGCATGACCAACCTCCAGGAAGTTGTCAGTGTTCATCTCGTTGCACGGCGTGTCCACGATGCGCGCGGCCAGCCGGACGCCTTCCGTGGCACTGGCCAGGCACTGCAAACACAGGGAGGACACCTGAGAAGGGGCTGGGCTTTGGCACAGCTTTGCATTTATCCTTCTGCAGCCAACACCAGATGTGTGGTTCCTCTGGAGCACGTTAATTCTTAACTGCCACCACCACAGGCACTGCACAGTTAAACAATGTCAGCCAAGCTAACCATTATTCTTTGTATGTGACCAACTTATTTTTCTGTGTGCTTTAATTTCTAAGCAACTGTATTCCTTTGCTGAGCAAACTGGTGTTGCAAAATTAGTATCCTTCTCCATTATCAAAGGGAGACCAAGAAGGCAATGTGAGGTGGAGGAAAGAAAGATAAGAGGCAGCTAATTCAGGAAGTCACAATGAGCTTATGGGCTGCTGGGGTTGGAAACCTGCAGAGATTGTGTAATCTGCAACATGGGAAACTGCAGAGTTTGCACAGGGCAGGCAGAGTGGCTGAGGGAAATGAAGATTACTGCTGTGAGACATTCTATATAGCAGGCCCATGGGGAAACTGGAATATTTCATGTTTGTGTAAAACATGCAGAGTTTCCTGATTTCTGTGGCAAAATGGACTGACTCTCACCTGGACCAAGCAAAAACTTATCTAAGCAAGACTGGACAGAATCAAAATGGTCAAGCAGCCAAGGCTGTTTCCTTACAGAAGGATCCTCCTGGCAAAAGAAGGACCATGAAGACACCAGACACCAAGCTTCAACTTTTAACTCCCATGAACTAACAACTTGAAGCTGTAAGACCTGGGGGAAGGAAACTTTGTGCAAGCTTTCCACACTACACTGAGGACCACACACAGCACAAGGGTGAGTCAAGATGGGTTTCACAGGAATCTGAGGTGTTGGACACTCACTCACTCATGCTGAGGTATCTGAAGTTTGGCTTGGCCAGACCAGCCTAAGGAGTCCATACATTTGTATCCCAGCACACTCCTAAACCTTGGCTTGCTTTGGAATGGTGCCCAATTCCCTGCAATTACTTCTGATTGCTTTACTGTCCCTAAAGGGGTAAGGACCTCCTCAGGAGCCAAGCTCTGTCTGGAGTGATTCCCTGTTAGGGCTATGCAGGTAAAAGGAGGTGCTCTAACCCCAAGGCCAAGCCCCAGGGGAGCAGCATGACTTCCAGAAATAAGCTGTGCCTGTGTTTGTGTTTCCAGAGTGCTCCAGAGAACCTGGATAATGGCAGCCTTTAATTAAAGTGCCTTGTAAAGCTCTGACAATCCCTGCTAGCCCTCACCAAAAAATACCCTGTACAATGCAGTAGGTGTAAAATACAACATGCCAAGGGAAAGGTTTAGATAAAAATGTCCTGCCATATGCCTCTTCCATGCTCTGCATTAGCTGTCTGGTGCTCATTGAATTTAAGAGGTGCAAACTCAGCTAAGAGGAAACCAGTCATATTTTTGGCATTGACACCAAGGGGAAAAACGGGAGGTAGAAATAATTGCAGCTTTGTTTTTAAGTTAAAAATAACCCAAGTGGCTTGGAATCTACCTATCTGAAGGAACTATTTTTGACACCAGCTATGCTTTTTCTGATTTGGGGCATGGAAAAATGGAGTGATCAAGAGTTGTACTCTCAGCACGCCTGTCTTTGTCACTTTGCTGAAAACTGGGCTGGCACCATTTTCTGGGGCCAAATCAGTTCACAGAGTAAGGACCAAGCACAGAGGAAAAGATACTGAAAAAAAAAAATACCCTAAAGCCGTAATTCTGTGAATTTCAAATGCAGCAACACCATATCCTTTCTCAAATCCATTGCCAAAACTTTTAAAGTATTTCTGTAACCTCACTGACTGATCAGCTAAGGAAGTATCCATCTGTACTGAAGCACAGAACCTGGAGCAGGGAACAGGGAGTTCCCTAACAGATTAACTGCAAATCTTGTAATAGCTTTTAAGTTTATGAATCTTCAAGAGGAATGACCTGGCATGCCAACAGTTACCTGATGTGGAGCTTCCTCTCTGTAACAGTCACACAAGGGAAACAAGTCTTTGATTTTCGGCCATTGAAAGATGAGTTGGACATATTTCACTGTCGTGTACATCTCATCTCCAAGCTGTTTTGTTTCTTAGGGTCTTTTTTCTGGCCACAGTTCTGCCAGAAAAACTCAGCCAAAGAGGTTCATCAGACAGAAATAGCAGAGGCCATATGTGATCCCTGATAAGCGACTTTTAGTGACTTCAGTGTGATATTCACCTGCACAGATTTTGCCTGGGTAGAAAAAAGTGAGAAGCCCACACACCAAAAGCAGTGTAATATTAAGGGCTAAAAACAGACTTTGCATTCTGTGATACACGTGAGAGAAGAGACATTTTCTTTGTGCTGTTTGTTTGGTGTTTTCCACCCCTGAAATCTAAATTCTGAATAACATCCTCAGCATCTGCATATTATCTGCAATAATATGTTCAGTATTTCTACTCACAGATGCTGTGAACTGATCAGCTTCAAGGAACCCTGAGCTAATTATACAACACCTACTCCAGAGGCAGCCTGAGACAGATGCATTTGCGCATGCAACAAACTGAAGGAAAAGATGACACAAAACCCCCAAAATCTTACTTTAAGTGTTGCCACTTCCATTGGTCCGTTGTTTTGGCCAACCAGGAAGAATTCCACTGTCACAGTTTTCTTCTCTGTGCGTCTGGAGGCGCTGGACCGATGTGTGAACAGGGGGAAGGCCCTGGCCAGGGCACACGCGGAGGCGAAGACTTCGGAGCGCTCACACACCATCTGGAACAGCAGCCAGCAGCAAAACACATAACACCAGGTGTGGAAGGATGCACTTAAAAGGATCTTTACCTGGGGTATTACTGGGGAAGAGGGGCAAGAAGGAGGTGGGTGGGAAATATCAGTGCCCTGAGTCAAGACAAGCTCATTCAGCATGTTTTGTGTGGACGGAGAGGCAGCGTGAAAGTCCACAGCGAACTGGTCCAGTTCATTTCCGTATGGAAATTAATTACACTGCTGCAATTAGTTCATCCTTGTAAGGGAGCTGGACTGCTGTAATTATACCAGTGCAATTAACACAGGTTAGCCTACAGATCAGGACAAAAAAAGGCACAGGAATCACCAACATGTGCTCAAAACAAATGTAACAAAGACAGTGATTACATGAGAATGTGAAGGCAGAAATTGTATGAGAATGTGGCTAATATTAACCCAAAAGTTTGTTAACAGGTATATTATTTTTCTGAAGTTCATTACAGAAATTACCAATGGAAAGCAGTTTTAGTTAAACATTTCCAAAGGGTAAAAATCAAGTAAAGTTCTTATTCTTGCAAGTAAGTTTTCCAAGTGAAGAATACTATTAAATTTTGTCACTGACACTGACTGTATGAGTCTTCTCCAACAACCCACAAATCTGATATTAATTGGAGAACCCACAGAACCAAATAAATTCATCAGACTCGTACAGAAGATGATCAAAGAAGTCCAAGAGCTAGTGCTGCAAAGGACTCACACTGGAACATTATTTGTATCAAGGCTTTTAAAACTCACTGAACAACACAAGCCAAGGCACCTCTCATGGGTTTCGTGATACAGACATAACACCCTCCACTCAGACTACATCAATCTCCTGAAGCATGCGCTGACATCCCAAATCCTAGTTTGGAAAAAGCCACTAATGGTTCATTTTGCACAGGCATTCCTGGCTGAAGATGTTCCATATGAATCCAGCCTTAATTTCCTCCTCCTAATGTGCTTGAGCATGCACAAGCCATTACAGTCATGTCTTGCCTACATGCCACTGCAAAACCACTCATGTCAATGTAATTATATCAGTCAAACTTGTCCACCTCCAGTCTCCTTGGAGACAGCTACAACCCAGAAAAGTCGAGAAAACACTCGCTAGACATTTGACCAGAAGCATTTCAAGAGCCACTTACAACAATGCATCTGTTGACCCCTCCTGGCAGGCAGTTCCTGACCAGGCGGGTGATGAACTGCGCCGCGGACGGGCTGTTGTGCCGGCTGACCCTGGACGGCAGCGCGGCCACCGTGGCATAGTTCAGGTACAGGGGACAGCTGTCCGTGGGGTTGGGATTCAGAGTGCTCAGAGCAGACTGCCAGATCTGGGGAGAAACGAAGGATTTAAAGACAAAGAACTGTGCCAGACTTTCCTTCCCACCTCACTCCTGCTGTATTTAGGCACTTTTTAATGACAGGGCTTTAGGTGTTGGAAACAAAGAAATTGTGCACAACAACCTCTGGAGTGAAAAGGAACGGGAAATTTGACAAACCTGTTCAATAACCAGAAAATATAAGCATACTTTCCATTACAAGCATCTCCTTTATGCCATATGAATTACAATCTAAAACCACACAGTTTAGTGCACAGGCTAGTTCAGAGCTTTCTTAACTTGAGACAGTTTTCCTAGTGATAAATACGAGGACTGATTTACTAGCTCCGAATTATTATTTCACATAGCAATTTAATTAAAAACAAATAAAACCAAGAAGGGAAAATATTGTCTTAAGACACTGGGGAGCCCTGTATAAAAACCCCTGCCAAACATCTAGCGACCTAAAAGCCGCAATGCAAAACGTTTATCATTCCACCACAAGCCATCACCACCACTAAACAAACAGGTCCGCAGCTCCCACCGCAGTGGCTCCGGGCGGGGAGGGGGCTCTCAGCGCTCACCGCAGCCGTCCCCTGTCCCCTCTGAGAGGGCAAAGCGCCTTTCCCCCGCCGGGGTGGGCACAAGGGCTACGGGAGCGGCTGCCCGGGCGGCCCCGCCGCAGCAACAGGCTCGGGCCGGCCCGGCCCGGAGGGTTCCCGGGGCACAGCGGCACTCAGGGCCGGGCCCAGGGCCGGGGCCGCGCAGC